>JAALXI010000084.1:0-176186 GCA_012977755.1 Fusarium nurragi | reverse complement strand
AGATATCCGCGCATGGAGCAGGCGCGTCGCTTCGTTGTTATCCATGCCTTTCTTTCCTTTGGGTTTCTTAATTGGAGATGGATGAGTGTGACTGTCGTGCCCGTTGGCTAGAGGAGCATCCAACTGACTGGCAGGCATCGCCGACTAAGCAACGATGGGAGCCAAGACAGTGGACGACAATCGTTTATGCGGGGGTCACGAGGTCAGAAAAGGCCGAGGGCATCGAAGCGGGATGATGTGGTCGTTACTCGAAGGTGAAATTACTCGTCACCAGATTCGGGAGGGGATCGAAATCGCAATAACGGGCGAACGATGCAGAAAATGATATTTGGCGTCGACTGAGGTGCGAGAAGACGTTGTTAGTTGGCTCACGCAAGAATTGTCCCCCAAGCAATACACTTGCAGCGCAGAGAAGCACGTTGAGTGGTTGAGGAGGCAATATCTTCGTACCTCGAGGGCTGTGTGCGTGGGATAATAGCAGCAATGGGTACCAAAAGGGAGCAACGACGGCAGTGCGACCTATGTTGAGTCTGAAAGCACACAGCGCAGAAGCCAGGCCTTGTTGGTCATCGAATAATGTAGACACTCGCTAGGATGTGACAGGATGGAGGGCTCATGGAGGCATGGAGGCATGGATAGGTTTTGCCATGAACCTTTGTGGTGGCTCTGTTAAATGTTGATAGTGAGCTAGCAGTTTATGGCTGTTTTCTGCTGAGAGTCAGATAGTATCTCAACGCTATCTAATGGGGGTTTGGGGGCCTTTGCGCTATCCCGCAGTGGTCTTCCACTGAATGGTGTCCACTGGCCACCCACAATTACGGCATGGATGCTTGGCGACTGACGTGGGCTGGCACCCGGCTTTTCCACGAGGATAGCGCTGGGGTTACAAAGCAAACCCTCCACTTCCACTATTTTTTCCCGGCGCGAGGTGTTCCGTCATTACATGCATCAAAATCCCCATTCATTCTTTAACGACATTAACTGACCCCTTTGCCATTTACATAGTTCTGCATCTCCCCGGCTGTGTACTATTTGTTTCGGGGTCATTGTTTGTTGTTCATTGTATTATTATTCTTTTCATTCTCCCGTATCTGCAGTCCTCTACGATGCTTCGCAACGCTGCTGCCGGCGCTCGGAAGGCCGTGACAGAGCTGTCACAGTTTCCAAAGCCTGGCGAGAAGCTTCATGGTTTCACCCTCGTACGATCCAAGCATGTTCCGGAGCTTGAGTTGACAGCTCTACATCTTCAACATGACAAGACTGGCGCCGATTACCTTCATATCGCCCGCGACGACAGCAACAACGTCTTTTCGATCGGCTTCAAGACGAACCCTCCGGATGATACGGGTATTCCTCATATTCTAGAGCACACAACACTATGCGGTAGCGAAAAGTAGGACACGCTTTCTTGGTATGGGCCTACAGGAGGGTGGAGTGACTGACACAACATAGATATCCCATTCGCGATCCCTTCTTCAAGATGCTTCCACGAACGCTATCAAACTTTATGAACGCTTTCACAGCCTCGGATCATACTTTCTACCCTTTTGCGACAACCAATGCGCAGGACTTCAAGAACCTTATGTCCGTGTATCTCGACTCAACGTTGCATCCTTTGCTCAAGAAGTCCGACTTTACCCAGGAGGGTTGGCGAATTGGTCCCGAGAACCCCCTTGCTGAGGATGAAGCGAGCAAGAAGTTGGTATTCAAGGGTGTGGTTTACAATGAGATGAAGGGCCAGATGTCAGATGCTGGATATCTATACTACATCCGGTTCCATGATCATATCTTCCCAGATATCAATAACTCTGGTGGCGACCCCCAGAAAATTACGGATCTCACATATGAGCAGCTTCAGAAGTTCCACGCTGAACATTACCACCCCAGCAACGCCAAGGTCTTTACCTATGGTGATATGCCTCTGGTTGATCATTTGAAGCAGGTTGATGCCCAGCTCAAAGCTTTCGAGAAGATTCAAGGCGACAAGCAGATCCACGAACCTGTTACACTGGACGGCCCCAAGGAGGTTACTCTCTACGGGCCACTTGATCCCCTTGTCGATCCGGACCGCCAGTTCAAGACTTCGGTATCATGGGTTATGGGTGACACTACCGACGTTCTCGAGTCGTTCTCTCTCGCTCTCCTTTCAACCCTCCTAATGGACGGTTATGGTTCTCCCCTATATCGTGGCCTTGTTGAGGCTGGCATGGGTGCTGATTGGAGTCCTAATGCCGGCTATGACAGTTCCGCTAAGAAGGGAATCTTCTCCATCGGTCTCACTGGTGTTCAGGAGGGCGATGTGCCCAAGCTAAAGGAAAAGGTTCAGCAAATTCTGCGAGATGCTCGGGAGAAGGGCTTTGACAAGACCAAGATTGACGGCTCACTGCACCAGCTTGAGCTGGCCCTCAAGCACAAGACCGCTAACTTTGGATTTTCTATGCTGAACCGACTAAAGCCGAAGTGGTTTAACGGCGTCGACCCCTTTGACTCATTGGCTTGGAACGACACCATTACTGGTTTCCAAGCCAAGATGGCGGAGGGTAACTATCTGGAGGGGCTTATCGACAAGTACCTGCTTAACGAAAACACTCTAACATTCACCATGGCCCCTTCAACGACCTACGGCGAGGACTTGGTGAAAGAGGAACAGGAGCGACTGTCGACCAGAATTCAGGCAGCGATCAAGGAGGCTGGTAGTGAGGAGAATGCCCGGAAGCATTTCGAAAAGCAAGAGCAGGAGCTGTTGGCCGAGCAGAACAAAACCAACACCGAAGATCTTGCATGCCTGCCTACTGTTCATGTCAAGGACATCCCCCGAAGCAAGGAGCCTGTAGTGGTAAGAGACGAGAACGCCAACGGGACCAAGATTCAGTGGCATGAAGCTCCCACCAACGGCTTGACATACTTCCGTGCTATCAACACATTGGAGAACTTGCCAGATGAGCTGCGCGAGCTGGTTCCCTTGTTCACTGACAGCATCATGCGTCTCGGCACCAAAGATATGAATATGGAGCAGCTTGAAGACTTGATCAAGCTCAAGACTGGTGGCGTTTCAGTCGGCTATCATTGCACACCCTCCCCCACCGATTTCCAAGCCGCAAGTGAGGGTATCATCTTCACAGGTATGGCATTAGACGACAATGTCCCCGTCATGTTTGATATCATCCAGAAACTGGTCTTGGGAACCGACTTTGACAGCCCTGAGGCGGCTCTTAGGATCCGACAGTTACTTCAAGCGTCTGCCGATGGTGTTGTCAACGATATTGCATCGACTGGACATCGATACGCCATGGGCAGTGCCGAGTCCGGTCTTAGTCGCTCCGCGTGGCTTCGACAGCAAGTATCCGGTCTCTCACAGGTACAGCTGGTAACTTCTCTGGCCAGCCGACCTGAGACGGATAAGCTAGAGGACGTTATTTCCAAGTTGAAGCAGATCCAGGGTCTTGCGCTCGCTGGTGGAAACATCCGCACCGCTATTACCTGCGGCTCAGAGAGCGTTGCAGCCAACGGTGCTTCGTTGCAGAACTTTGTGGGTAACCTTTCCCGTGATCCACTCAACTTGAAGAACCCCTCTCCCCGACAGCTTCCCAAGGACAGCAAGTCCTTCTATCCTCTGCCTTATCAAGTCTACTATGGTGGCTTGTCAGTGCCAACCACATCTTACACAGCAGCAGAGGGAGCACCTCTTCAGATTTTGTCGCAGCTCCTTACACACAAGCACCTTCATCATGAGATTCGCGAGAAGGGCGGCGCGTATGGTGGAGGCGCTTACTCCAGAACCCTCGATGGTCTCTTCGGCTTCTACTCTTACCGTGACCCCAACCCTCAGAACACTCTGAGCATCATGCGCAACGCTGGCCAGTGGGCCGTTGACAAGAAGTGGTCAGACCGTGATCTGGAGGAGGCCAAGATCTCTGTGTTCCAAGGAGTCGATGCGCCCAAGTCTGTGAACCAGGAGGGTATGGGTCGATTCCTTTCGGGCATCACTGAAGAGATGAAGCAACAGAAGCGTGAACAGCTTCTGGATGTTACCAAGGACCAAGTGCGCGAGGTGGCACAGCGCTACCTCGTTGAGGGAGTGGCCAAGGGTGAGGGCAGAGTGGCCTTCCTCGGAGAGAAGCAGTCCTGGGTTGACCGCGAGTGGCAGATCCATGAAATGGAAGTCAAAGGCGCTGAGTAAAGGAACAAGATTAAAGAGCTAATGACGGTCTCAGAGTTGGAAGCGGCAGCTTACTCGAATTTTAGACCAAGCAGCTACAACTGTATGATGGCATGTACGATGAAGTGTAAATTACACAGATGAACAAAGAATAAATGACCCTCCTCAAACGTTGCCTTGCAGCGGACGTTTTCATCCTTGTTGGACGAGGATCTTGTCCTCTTGTTACGCGTTCAGATACGATACTTCTCTTTACCTATTCGATGGCATAGAGATCACAGAGCAACGCAATATCATACAAAGCCCCTCTCACTTCTTTTCTGTTACTTTGATTCCCGGAAGCTACTTTTTTTATCTTGTTCTCTGCTGTAGAAACCCTCGAGGCTGCGGAGCGCAAGCACCAAGCACGAGGTGGTTCTATGATCGGCATTGGCCGAGCAGAGAAGTAGACGAAGGGATCTGGGGTGATGGTTGGGAAGAGGAGAGGCGGTAGCTCGTTCTATCAGAGCCGGAGTCCTTGAGCGATGGATTTACTGGACTAAAGAGCAGAGTACATGTACCACGACAGTAACATTGTGGTTGCTTTTGGCTGTTGGCTGTTGGCTGTTGTGTGATCTGTCAGACAAGACGGGAAATAAGCCGATTCGTTCAATAGCAGACGGAGAAATAAAAAAGAGGCATTTCAAGACGACGACGATCAAATGCTATTCCAGGCGTTGCAGCGTCGATGGTGCCTGACCGCGTAAGGCTGGAGCTTGTTCCTAGGCCCAACCGCCCAGGGCTTGTTTTGTTTTGTTTACTGAGGGAATTACCGGGTCTCCGAGAGTGACATGACGCTGACAACAGCCGGTGACTGTCGGTCAGGTTCCAACACCTGTGGCACAAGCAAAAAAAGGTCCGGGATGGGCACATGCATGTACCAACACAGGCGGGAGCTTTTTTTTATAAATAATTTTTCATCATTTTTTTATAGCGCATGGATGTCTCAACTTTCCCAAGACTCTGGAAGTGTGTGAGCGCCACAATAGAAAAACGACTTCACCAATGGGATATGCTGCCGCCCCCTGAGGTCGGGGTTTTGGGTTTAGCGCGGGGTTTGGCCCGTAGCTGTAGCTGTGCACTCGGCAGAATCGAGATGCACTGGTTCATCACCGCCAGTTGCAGACGCAGGATATTTACGAGGTCATGCGACGAGAGCACATGTTTAACTGGTATCGAGAAGAGACATTAACACTGTCGGTAGGTGGTATCTGTATGGTAGCTACAAGTACCTTACTCAATTCGTAACCAGGCGCAACTTCTCTGTCTACGCCTTCTAACACCCCCTGTAAGTACTCTTACTTTACTGCCCCTCTTGTCAACGTCACAGTGGAGGGTAAAAATTTCTCTCGACCTCCGACCGACCTGGACCTGCAACCGGCAACCTCCACCTTCCCCCCCCCCTTGTCGACCAACCACTTAAAATCGAATTAGCACAGACTTGGAAGCTTATCCCCATCGCATCGACCTCTTGTCTGTGGTTAGACAAGACTCGACTAAATAAAAAGGGCCCCGTCTCCCCCGTCACTTCCCCCTTCACTTGCCAAGTCACCTCGACAAATCTTCCACTCTACAACCGCCACAAACACGTTGACAGCCAACAAAGCGCACCTCTTGAGCACTCCCCAGCTGCTCAAACTTTCCTCAACTCGACCCGCCTTTGGTCTTCAAAAGGCAACGCCCTCACCACGGCTCCTCCGGCCGTGAGCTTCGTCAGTGACAAAGATTTCAGCCTCTGCAAGCCCTCCCACATCATCAACGCGATCCCCCCTCCTACTGCTACTGCTCGACGATAAGCTACTCGATCTCTCCGTCTTGGGAACTCCCCGACCCGATTATCCTCCCCCGTCGTTCTTCGACACCCACCAGCTGCCGCATAGGAGGTACTTAGAGGTTCTTCCTCTTGCCGAGGAAGAGTCGAGGAGGCCTCGCCAGTCCGTTGAGGGATCCGTCTGCTACCGCTCACGACCACCTTAACACCAGCCGAAACCATCCGGTTAAGCTTCACTTACTTTCACCACAACTACTCTGCACGAGTTCTCGCAATCAGTCCACGGACTCACTTTCTCTTCAATTCCCAAAACAACCCCCGCAACTGTTTGGGATATGGTTATGGCAACGGCTGTCCTCGATACCTACAACCACAATGTCAATCCTCCTCATGTCGCATTAAAGAAACCCCTCCTTCAGGCACCTCTTGAGCAACATGGCGTGATTAACCCAAAGCAACTCATTGGTGAGGCTCTCCACCACCGCGTGGAGGCCATTGACCATGAGATGTGTGAGCCCGGCGACGAAGATACCTTCTTCGTTGCCGACCTTGGCGAGGTCTACCGCCAGCATCTCCGCTGGAAGAAAAATCTGCCTCGAGTCCGGCCCTTCTATGGTGAGTACACGATTTCTGTGCGATCGTTACCGTTACACAACTGACAAATATACCAGCTGTAAAGTGCAACCCCGATGCTCAGATCATCAAGCTTCTCTCTGAGCTCGGCACCGGCTTCGACTGCGCCTCCAAGACCGAGATTGAGCAGGTCCTGTCCGCAGGCCTCAGCCCCGACCGCATCATCTATGCCCAACCCTGCAAGACCAACTCGTACGTCCGATACGTTAAGTCTGTGGGCGTCAAACAGATGACCTTCGACAATGCCGACGAGCTCTACAAGATCGCAAAGCTCTACCCGGGAGCCGAGCTTTTCCTCCGCATCATGACCGACGACAGCGAGTCGCTGTGCCGATTCAGTATGAAGTTTGGTGCAGCCATGGACACCACTGAAGGTCTTCTCGCTTTGGCCAAGGACCTAGGTCTCAACGTCGTGGGCGTCAGCTTCCACGTTGGCTCCGGTGCCTCCGACCCGCTCGCCTTCTTCAAAGCAGTTCGTGACGCCCACACCGTCTTCCAGCAGGCCCGCGATATTGGCTTCGCCATGCGGACCCTCGATGTTGGTGGTGGCTTCTGTGGCGACACTTTTGAGACCATGGCCACCGTCCTCCGTGGCGCTCTCGACGAGTTCTTCCCGCCCCACAGCAACGTTGAGATCATCGCTGAGCCCGGTCGCTACTACGTTGCCACGGCCTTCACCATCGCCTGCAACATCATCGCTCGCCGTACTGTTGAGGACCCCACTCTTGATGGCAAGGGTTACATGCTCTACGTCAACGATGGTGTCTACGGCAACTTCTCAAACATCATGTTTGACCACCAGCAGCCCATCGCAAAGGTCCTCCGCGCCTCCGGAAAGACCCTTTTCGATACCTCTGCCGCTCATCCAACTCCTGAGGGTGAAGGCTTTGAGTACTCTGTCTGGGGACCTACCTGCGATGGCATTGACCGCATCACTGAGAGCACTCGCTTTGACTCGATTCTCGATGTCGGCGACTGGCTGTACTTTGAGGACATGGGTGCCTACACAAAGTGTTCTGCCACTCAGTTCAACGGCTTCTCTAACGCTCACGATGTTATTTACATCTGCAGTGAGCCTGGTGCCAAGGCCCTTATTGGTCTGTGATGTCCACAGATCCAAAGTTCTTGCTGCATCTGAATTGATAGCGAGACATGTTTCTTTCGTATTCTCTCTGGAGAATCCTTTTGTGCATATGTTTTGAAGATCCTTGAAGGATGAGCATAGCGCGCTAGTTGATGCACAAAGAAAAAATGAGATGAGCTAGATAGACTTCTTAGATATATCCTAACATCGAGTCAATATCCATCTAATAACCTTTGGCTTGATGAACCGCTTTTCACAAAGTATACGTGTTTTGTGATGCCAAATCCGCGTTGACGGCCAAACACAAGGAATGACAAGTTATCTCAGGGGCATATGTTCGTCCATAAAACTCATACTATACATACATACGATCCTTGAGAATACCAAAATTGAGCCATGCCGCATCGTAAAATCAACCCTCATTGTGCTGGCTCCCAACTCCCTACTCTGTACTCCATATCTGCTCCAGGTATGTCCGGTGGCCAAAGTGGCCAAAGTGCCATAGTGTACAGGTTCCTTCGCATAAGTGATGGGGAAAATGGGAAATAATCACAAATAATAGCAAAAAACCAATCGCGTTTAGCGTGTTTTCGCCAGAATATACTGGTAGATCACGATGGTTTGAGATATTTCCATTTCGTTCAAGAGCCACGGAAGAGGAACTGCATGTCTTCAGGGCTGAGAGAATCCATCGCTTTGTCGTCTGCATTGACTGTAGAGTTTATCATGTTGGTTTTCTTCTCCTGGATCAGCACCATTCGGCTTTCGACTGAATCTTCGATGCACAGGCGGGTGATTGTGCAAGGTCGAGTCTGTCCGATACGATGGCATCGATCAGCTGACTGCCATTCAGCAGCTGGGTTCCACCATCTATATAATGGTTAGTAGTTGATCAGGTAACAATGTTTGGAAAACCTACGGGTCGACGATGAAGACTCGAGATGCTTCAGTGAGATTGAGTGCCACACCGCCAGCCTTGAGGGATACCAGGAAACATTCGACGTTCACGTTGGTCATGAAATGCTCGATCGAAGCCTGTCGCTGAGCAGGGGTCATGCTGCCGTCGAGCATCACTGTAGTGATACCAGCCCGGCGAAGACGCCACTCAATGAGCTGTAGCATAGTGGTAAACTGCGAGAAAATGATCGATTTGTGTGAGGCGTTGTCCGAACGAAGCTTGTGTAGCTCGTGAACGAGAAGTTCGATTTTGGACGAAGAGGTCCAATTTTCCATCTTGATTCGGTTGATAATCGAATTTTTCTTGACCAGACTTTCGTCTTGTTCAATCTCTGGCTGCTCAAGATCAATCGACAGTGGGATGTGACAGCGGGGACAGTCAGGCTCATCAGTCGAGCGGACGTAGCTACCGACACAGGCTCTGCAAAAGTCATGCTTGCACCTACTGCGCACCGTATCTTCAGCTGGCTCGTCGCAAATGCAACAGACGAGTACGTTCTGTCCTCCTTCGGCATGCTTTTTGAGAAGCAAGTCAGGATGATCTGCAACTTGTCTCATCTGCATAATAAGACCAAAGATGTTGGCGTAGTTGTTCAAAAGTACACCCTGCGCGACATAAGTATCAAACTTCCGCTGACCGTTGGTCATAATACTGTTTGCAAAGTCATTTTCCTCTTCTCCGAAAAACTGCCGGTCGACGTAAATTTCTTTCACTGGAAGCTCCATGGAGTTAGTATGATCTTTCTTGAGACGACGCAGCATGATGCGGTCAGTCATCAATCGTAGCTTGCGGAAGGCCTCTCGGCCAGGGCCAAGGTTACCAAACTTCTGAATAGGGTTGAGAAGCTCTTGGTTGAAAACGGAAACATGTTGCATACCAGCATGCTTGCAGCTGGAGCAGCGACTATTCTCGTCCATGGACCATTCGAGCGTCGAGCAAGGGCATTGCTTACAAAGATAAGATGCGAAGGGCCGAATGTTAAGAAAGCGAATCAAGGAGAAAAACTCTCCAATTCGGTTCTGAAGAGGTGTGCCGGACAGGCACCATCGAAAACCGGTCTTGAGAGCGAAGCATGCTTTGGCGGTCATGGTGGTGCGTGTTTTAATACAGTGTGCTTCATCCAGGATGATACGATGGAAGTCGATTGAGTGAATAACACTCTTCTCCTTGTAGAGACCGTCCTTGCGCTTGAAGCCTTTTTCCTGCTTGCGATACATTGACTCGAGACTGTTGTACGACATCATGATCACGTCGAATTTCTTGAGCTCTCTCGCAGTAATTCCTTTGGTCTTCTGGTTTGTACCATGGTAAACAAGGGTCTTCAAGGTACCATCAGTATACGACTTGATCTCCTGCTGCCATTGCATCAACGCAACCGGGGGCACAAGAACCAATGATGGTTGTTTGGCAGGGTAATCCGACATGATAAGAGAGACGGCCTGAATGGTCTTGCCCAAGCCCATTTCATCGCCGAGCAAGCCACCCTTCCATTCTGTCTTTTCCATCTCCACCATCCAAGCAAGACCTTCAAGTTGAAATCCCTTGAGTTGGCGTGAGATGGTTTGTGGCTGAGGTGCCTTACCAGCCTTCAGCACTGGCATGCTCTCTAACTCAGTCCACATGGTTTTGATCTCGGGGTGATTCTTTTCCAAACGCTCTCGTTCCCTAATAACGCGTTTGCTTCTACCCTGTCGTCGGAAGGCCCTTCTGTTTTGAGCAATAGCCGCCACATTGTGACTGTTGTCGCCAGCATCATCCTCGGTATCACTACTACTAAGATCATTGAGGGAATCATCGTTGGCAAAGTCGGTAGAGTCAAGGTCTCCCATAGCGTTTTCCATCGCATCGAGTTCATCAGCCGACGCACTTTCTCCCTGTACATTCGCTGGGTTGAATGTCGGCAATGTAGTTGCAACGACCTTTCCGCGCGATGCGGTGCGTGCAGGTGCGCGTGCAGGACGTTTTCCAGCCGATTTTCTGGATCTCGCCAACGGAACGTCCTCGTCATCACTAGAGGCGTATGCAACTTCGTCTCCGTCACTAGCATCGTCGTCTGCGAGGGATTCGTCCTCATATGAGCTCAGTGTCAAAAGATCATTATCCAGATCAAGCCCCTCAGCTGCTGCAATCTCAGCATCCATGTCAATGTCTTGATCATCTGAGTCAGGTATGACTCTCTGCTTCTTCGGCGGGCGTCCTCGCTTGGCAGTGGAATCAGTCAATGCGCGTTCTCGCTTAACAGAAATCTGAGTAGGAGTGGTAGTGGGAAGGCGACCAGAAGACAAAGAAGGTCTAGCACTCCGGCGTAAGGGAAGTGATGGTGACGCGGCGATTGATGCTTGGTCAAGTTCCTCCCTTTGTAAACGACGAGCCACTTGAGCATCTCGTGAATTATCCATAAGCTCATCATCGTCCGAGTCTTCCATCTTCGTTGATTTCCCCTTCATCCTTGCATTCATTGAATACACACTGTTGCGCAGACCCCGCTCCCGATCAGAAGGGTTTGAGGTAGAAGGTGCAGGAAGTTGAACTTCAAAAGACATGCCAGGTTTTCCATGATCAAATGCTGCTGGCGTCGGCACTTTGCTGGATGCGGGAGTCGAATAACCACTTCCAGAGTCTGGGTCCTGGGGCGTGGGCACTGGTGATACCGACTCGCTTTCAACTACATGCGCCTTGCTTGGCCGACCACGTCGTCTGGCGGGAGGTGCAACATCTGGAGTAGGAGATTGGACAACAGGCGATGCCTCGACCTCAGCAACACTCTTCCGCGGGCGGCCTCTGGGACGCAAGGTGGAGGAAGCACCCGGAGTAGGAGTTGACGCAGATGAGGCAGCCTGGCTCCTGGTCAACGCTGAACGGGTCATCCGAACAGACGCAGTGGATGTCTCCCGAGAAGCTAGAAATTGTCAATAATGTGGACATATTTGTGAAAAGAATACTCACCATCAGCTACAGAAGCAGCGCTGGGAGTCCCCCGAAGCGAAGGGCGACCTCGAGGCATGATGTCAGTCAGACAGCGGGTAAGTTTCGCTGTTAGTTGCGACAGAGCGCTTTGTCGCCCGTAACGAGTATCTCTCGAGTGTGCAGCAGCACAATGCAGTAATGAAAGGAAGATAAATCCTCGACGTTGTTCCTTCAGGTGGGAGAGATCAAAATGTGAGCCTGGCGGAAGACGAAGGGCGGCACTTGAATCCCTGCCTGTTTGCAGCTCACTAATGCACGAGTGTAAATGCAGTGCCGGTAGATGACCGTGAACAATTACAAAGGAATCACTGCGGGCAACAACAGACTGATGGTTGTACAATTAAATGATCGCTATTGACAAGAATTAGTCAATAGGATGAAAACTCCCGAAAGAGATGAACGGGGAAAACAAAGACAGAAAAAAAGTAGGATAGAAGCTGGAGGCAAATCGCCACCAGCTCCTTTTTTCGGAGGCGTTCCTTCCCGTCTTGACACCCCAATTCACGGTTCACAGTGTCGGGGAAGGGGGACCCCGCTACGCGAAGGCACGTGTCAGGGGCAAGGGGGTCTTGATTGTCGATCTGATTGGGGTGCATCGTGCCTGGATCCTCGATCTATCACCAAAAGAGCCCACTTATTGGCCCATCCTATCACGTGACACGGTGTCAATCTCGTGGAAGAAAGCGACAGCGGGAACGCCACTGCACTTGCCCGAGTCGCATTGAATTTGTTTTTTTGCGCCGACTCCTTTTCAGGCTTGATTTTCCTATCACATTCGTTACTTGGGAGTTTATCGTAGTCGCCAAAGCTTAGAGAACATTTTTCTGTGCAAAAACTTCATTTCTCTGCGTTACTCACCTCTTCCTCCATCATGTAGGTTTCTGTCATGATTGCAGAGTGGCGATAAGCTTATCATATCTGCAGGGCGCGGGCAAGGAGCAATAATCAGAATGCTCAAGGGCAGAATGGACAAGCCGGTCAGAACGGACACAATGGCCAGAATAGCAACCAGAACCAACCTAACCGACCTACTCGTGCCGTTTATGGGCCGTAAGTGGTGTCATTATAGCTAGCCGGATCACTCATACTGACATTTCTAACAGTCAATCAGCGCTGACTGACTTTCTTGCTGTAGGTTTGTACTTGTGCCTTTAGCAAACGCATATTGACAATATTCAGTCACATAACATTTCTGCGGCTCAAATTCGCTCCGCCGCTGATGCTCGTCGACGAGCAGCTGCGACTGAAGAGGTAGCCGAGGACGAGAACGGAAACGGCGAGTCTTCTGCAGCCGGCGCCAGATCCGGGCGACGCTCTGGTAACAATGATGACGATGCAGTTGCTCTGAAGCGCAAGCGAGAGGAAGAGAAGAAGCTTGCGAAGATCAAGGAGAGCAAAGCTTTCAAGAAGCGCAAGAAGCACACCGAGGAATCCGACGATGAGATTGCCCGTGCAATTATGGAACAGTCATCTGGTCCTATGCCTGGCCAGATGGAAAACTGCGAAATTTGCGAGAAACGATTCACTGTCACACCCTACTCGGTCGCGGGTCCTGACGGTGGACTGGTCTGTAACCCTTGTGGAAGGGAGGTAGCCAAAGAGCGACAGGGCGCGATGAAGAAGCAGCCCAAGAAGCAGCCTGGTGGCGTGGGCGGTGTTGGCAGACGCCGTGCCATTCAGAGCCGGATTCTCGATGGTGATGTCGGCACTAAGAGTTTGGCTACTCTCTGTGTACAGACCCTGTCTAAGAACGTCGACTTGGCTGACAGCCTCGGGGATCTTCCTGATCATTTGATTGACAAGATTGCGCGCATGTTTTCCAAGCGTCGACTCCTCAAACCTGACACTTTGCCGCTTTTCGTCCAGCCAGGCACAGAGACTTTGCATATCTATGATGGTGCAAAACTTGGTGAACAAGACTACTTTTCCATCTTTCAGACTGCTTCAAAACTACGACATCTCAAGATCCGATGTGGTATTCAATTCAAGGACGAAGTCATGGACTATCTCTTGTCTCGTGATACCGCACTCGAGACATTTTACCTTCATGGTGCAAATCTCTTGAGCGAAGAGAAGTGGCATGAGTTTATGCAAGCCAAAGGTCAGACATTGAAGGGCCTTCAAGTCTACTATACCGACAACCACTTCGGCGATGAAAGCATAGCCACGCTGAGAGACCACTGTCCCAACTTAAAGCGGCTCAAAGTTGAGAACAACCAAAAGCTTACCAACGAAGGTGTTAAGACGGTTGCAGAATTGGCAGGGCTGGAGCATATTGGACTTCAGCTGCAACACACGACACGATCCGACGCTTACATCAAGGTCGTTTCGAAGATCGGCGCCAACCTTCAGACGCTGTCTTTGAAGATCGTCCCTGAAGTAGATGATGGAGTGCTACGAGCTATTCATGACCATTGCCGCTCCCTTACGAAGCTCCGAATCACAGACAGTGAGAACATGACCGACAGTGGCTTTGTCGAGTTGTTTACCAACTGGGCCAATCCTGCACTGCATTTCGTGGATCTTCAGAAGTGTCGACAGATTGATGCGGGTAAGCCTCGAGAAAACCCTGACAACATCGGACTCTGTAGCGAGGGCTTCAAGGCATTGATGGCCCATTCAGGTCACAAGCTTCGACATCTCAACATTCACGCATGCCGACACATTTCGCGCGAGGCTTTCGAGGAGGTCTTTCACCGGGATGCCCACTATCCTGAACTAAAGATGGCCGAGATTAGCTTCTGTGAAGAGGTGACTGATTTCATTCTGGGGTCCATCTTCCGATCTTGTCCCAACATTCGTGAGGTGAATGTTTTTGGATGTATGAAGGTGAAGAGTGTCCGCGTGCCCCGTGGTGTGATTCTCGTCGGTGTCCCTAATGCGCAGGGCATGGTTGTTGAGGGAACCGATGATTGATTTGTACCAAGCTAGTGGCGATTTGGTGTTTTGGAGTTTCTTCAAACATGTCTGCTAATGACACAAAGGTCATGATCAGTTAAGAATCATTGCATGGCGTATGGAAACGATATATTTATGAAGATCGATCATCGATCAAGTATGCTGGTTTATTTACTCTTTGTATCACATATTTACTTTTGGTCTCGTTTGTGATAGTCATGCCATCTCTGTGTTGATATGCCATATCCTTATGACGAGCGGTTCTGGTGAGTCTTCACATACTCCTTATCCATGGCAACATAAGAGTTGAGCTTCTTCTCCAACTCTGCGTCCGTCATAGCAGCCCTCTTATCGATGCTCTCGCGCTTAGCACTCCTGTAGCGTCTCCAGGAGAAACCACCAGCGTTGCAAACATCAGTCGCTTGGAAGTAGTGCAGATGAGCGGCGACGTCCAGACCCAGCGTTCCACCGTTGCACATGAGGTTAGCAGCACCCTCACAGACCTTGATGTCGTTGATAGCATAGTCGACCTTGTCGCCGCCGCCGCCAGACAGCCAGTACTCGGGGGATGTGTGTCGGTATCCAAAGACCAGAGGGGGAAGACGAGGCACGGGATCCGTGGCGTGCGTAACGCGATATTCTCCGCCAGCCTGGTTTGAGATGAAATCAGAAAGCTGTGAGTTTCCTACTCGAGGTGCACCATAAGTGTAGACATCCACGGGTGTACCACCGACTCTAAGGTTCGCAGCACCCAGGGTGGCCACAGCTCCGCCGAGGGAGTGGCCTGTGGCAATGACCTTGAAAGAAGGGTTCGCCTTGCGAGCCTTCGCTACAGCAGCGGTTGCTTGCGCGGAGATTTCGGCCCAGGCGTTCTGGAAGCCCGAGTGTACACCGCAGCCGGAAGTAAGACTGCAGTCGGACTGATCAAAGTCGAGGTTTGTAAGCCAGTTGCGGATGTTGCTGCTACCACGGATTGAAACGACGATTTCTTTGCGGGCACTGTCTGTCGAGACGTAGCCGCCGATGCCAGTCTTGGAGCCACTGTGAGGTCGTGTAAGCAGGAGTATGATGTGTTTGTGGAGGGTGGGACGTACATGAAGGATGCCACGACCGTCACGCCGTTAGACTGAACCGTTGGACAGCCATTGTTGGAGCAGGTGATCTTGGCACCGGCTGAGGCCTCAGAGTTGCAGTATGCTGCAGCGCCATGTTGAATGTAGAACTTGAAGTTGGTGAAGTCTGCTTGGGTGACGCCAACAGCTGGGGATTCGGTGAGTATATAGTTTGTATAGGAATGGGAAGATGGTGTTTACCTCTGTCTTCAAGAGAGTTGGCATAGTCTTCGAGGGCTACAGGACTGGCCACCGCCAGGGTGACAGCTGAGAGGAGTGATAGAAGAAGCATAGTGACGAGCAGGACAGTAGTGCAACTCTTGAATATGTACAAGTGAGCGACAATATACCAAAAAGTGCAACTCCTTCAGAAAGGATAGTGAAGGTTGAAGCTGGCCCTGATATCCCAAGTCATAACTCATGAGTATTCACATCAAGGAGGAAAGAGCATTATTATATACGTCTTATCAATCAGCTCCCATCATAATACCCGCCCACCCTGAGCTCATCTATCCCATCCCCATCCATCTTGGCACATAATATAATCTCAAATAGTAAGTCTAGTAACCGCCAAGGATCCCGGAAAAAGGAGATGAAGTCTTCCTGCAGTCTAGTCACCACCCCGCGTTCTTGGCTCCATGATCCTAGCAATATGGTCCCTCCCTACCTCCGAAGGATTTTTCTGAATGGTTTTTCCTTGGTCCGTTCCCCGTTGGGCCCGGATAAGCTTCCAATACAGGCAACGACGATCTCGGAGCACGTGAGGTCGTGATGAGACGGTGGGCTACAGGGGTTGTTTTAGGTTCTGTTACTCCCTGAGAGTGGATGAGTGCCAGGGCAGTTCAAACTGTTGGGAATGTAGGAATCTCGTCTGTGGTCTCAGGGAAAATAGGGGAGCAGAAAAGAAAAATACGTAGACAGAGTCTGGTGATCTACTAATCAGCCGTAAAAAGTGGGCGGTTCACTGTGACGGGTACACCAAGCTCAGCCATTTACCGCCCAAGCTACGGATATAAGACCATCTTCTGACCAACCATCTTTCACAGAGCATCACCTCCATCACCTGCACAGCGATCAACAGCTGGCCTCTTGACCACTATCAACCGGTACTTGCATATTGAGTTTGTGGGGGGGCCTGCAGGGTTCTTTGAAGGGACTTTTTGTTTAGATGCTTCCGCTGAGGGGGGGGGAAAAAACAGGTTTTGGCCGATTTGATTCGAGCAGATCTGGAAGAAGTGCCGATATCTGGGGAACAACCCAGTAGAACTCCAACTCTTTGCTTTTTTACACATTGGAAGCGTTCCAATTTGCGCACTTTCCAGCTGCAAGTGACACGTCTTGGCACCTCCCTCTTTCATCGACATGCACACCATCTTATCCTCTAGAGTTGCATTTCTCGACGCTACTACTCATCGTCATCATCTTGTCTCTTACGAAGGCCCAAGCTGAAAGACATGATAATGATGGTCAGGTACTCAAAACTCTTATAAATCTTTGCCTTTTATCGACGATCCATTGGGTCAACCACATCGGGACCCAGTTTCCTAGGCACTTATCAAAGTATCGCAATAATAGACACGTCCAATTCATCCAGCCATCGCTATGATTCTCCCCGCTTACTTCGTACCTGATGAGCGGCACGCCCAGGACCTGCAGGCAATCGCACTAGAAAAAAGAAGCCGAGGAATACGGAAACTCGATGCACCTTTTGCCCCCTGACGAAGCCTGTGATTGTCGTTTCGATGCGGGGTTAGAGCTCTTCCGCACGTCGTGATGGTGTTGACTAGTTTCGGTGAACACCGGACTAGTACCGCATACATCTACCGGAGTTATAGTCCTTCTCATTTGAGAATGCCTCCGAAGTCAGGTGCATCAAACTTGATAGTCCCCGCGTATAAACTGACCAACCAACGTCCCCCGAGCACGACGTCGACCAGTGTCATCAGGCTGCGAGTATGGCGTTTATGTAAGTCTTGAACTAGTTCTTCGTAAAAGTGCATGATATGTCCCCTGTTTGAGCTTCACCTGCAATAGGCAAGTCCGGTACCACATCGAAAGGCCTTGATTCGAGATCTTTTGTTTCTTGGTATTCTTAGTACAGATTTGTATTGCACGAGGGCGGCCGTGATGTATCCATACCCAAGCCTCGTCCTCTCTATCCTCTCGTATCGTACACGATTTCACCCTTTCTTCATTGACGCATGCCATCCAGCTTCCTCAATGCCTCGAAATACTCGAGCTTATTGAGCAATGTGCCTTCGGCCCTTGATCTTCCTCCTGAGGAGAATCTTCCTGCCCGTCTTGCTCCGCTTGCGGCACAGAAATCCGTGTCTACGCTTCTGCACCAGTCTAGTGTGTCCGTTCATGGTATTTCGGGGTCCGCAGCGGATTTGCATATCGCCCAGAGCGGGGTGTGCTGAGATGGCGCTCGAGGGCACGATGTCGGCTGAGGCGGCTGTGGAGGGGGTGAAGCTCGATGGGAGAGCGGTTCTTCGAATGGCGCCGTTCAAAGGAGTCAATGAAGGACGTAAAGGGACGAGAGTTGTGAATGTCCTGACGAGGTTAGTGATAGTTCGATAGAGTTATTGTGGTCAGCATACCTGGGCGATTGAGCAAGCGGCTTGGCCAGGACCGGGCGCGCGAGGCGCGTGATAGTCGAAAACATTGTGTTCATTGCGGCAGAGCGCGCAGGGCTGAAGAGACTGCGGCTAATGATGTGTTGATGCAATGTGCGGTAGAAGTTGGCGATGTTGGACATGTTGAAATTTTGGGCTAAGCTCGGGATTGACGCCGCTGTCCGCGGGTGGGGTCGCTTACCCTGTACATTCTGCCCGCTAACTGGGCTTCACCTTCACTTTTACCTTCAACTTTCTTTCCTTCATCATCATGGCATGTTACTACTATTCAATATTTTCTGCGCGACCTTGTCCCACAAACTCGGCGAGTTTCTGATGGCTTCCGTCACATACCGAGTGGGCTGCAATTCAATTGCCTCCACCACAATCAGCCAAAAAGCCAGAACAGAGAGCGTTATCAAGAGCAAGTCCTCCCAGTCATGAAGAATCGACAAGGCAGGCCTTGACCGCGCGACAACGGTTGGGAAATACCCAGCCCAGCCCAGTTGAAAATATGACGTTTGGATTTGATTGGTTGTTCTATTTGCTCAGCCGCCATTTTTGGTTGTTGGTTGAGATGTTTCTCTTCCGGCCGAGAGGACGACCTCCAAGGGTCTGTTCAGGATTGGGCTATTCTGAGAGCGCTTACCTACAGGCTATGGTACGGTCAAGCTGAATATCATCCGCGAAATACTCACATCTCCATGTGTATCTGGCCTGTCAACCCCTGCAGATAGCTGCAAAGTGATTGCAGCAACCAACAACATATGTCAGCGTCCAATAACATCAGCCTCCGACGTTTCAAATCTGCTGGTCAACTCCTTCACGACCTCACCTGAACTTTATATTGTCTATAAACTATTTTGGTTACCATCATTTTCAGCTTCTGCACTGCCCAGCCAAAACCCCCACTACCTGATGGCCAAAAAGTCGTCTTTTTACAGGCCAAGACAGTTCTGCCTCACAAACATCCTGACAAGTAGTCTTGAGCTAGCAATGGAATCCTTCTGAGCTGATATGAACCCTTGACTCCCGGTGGAGCAAGTTCGACTCCCAGCGCGTAGTAACTGGAGCAAATGGTCCCATAGCACACGGACCTGCATTGTTGGTTCTTCACCTTTACTGAAACAGTTGGCTGTACAGAGTATTGACTGTTACGATGGAATAGCCAGGGGATGTTGCGAGGTATAAGACATGGCGAGAGCCAGTCGACATTGATAGAAAACAATCAATTTCTCAGTTTCGTTTCAATATCAAGATACCCGTTTTCAACTATCTTTTCCTATCATCATCATCTTTGCTCATTCACAACTCATCATGGCTGGCCCAGTTGACGTTCCCATCATGAACCCGTACACTCCACCCCGAACACCTTTCAAGCATGCCGATGGCCTTTCTTCATCTGAAGAGAGTTCTGGTGTACTTCTTGGAAAGTCGCCTGCTGACTCAGGTGTTGAGGGCGTGTTTGATCATCCCGTTCCAGCACTACCCAAATCATCTCGTCCAGCTGTCACAGTTGAACCAGCTGCCCCCAAGAGTCCTCCAGCCTATAATGTCACTCAACAAGATATTATGCCAGAGGACCCCTTTGATAACCAGCATAATCGGACACTGTTTGATGCCATCGATGCATTGCAGTCATTTGGTGCCGGAGACCTGAGCATTCCTCAGGTATGTTTCCTCTTACTATCAAAGCCAATGCAATCTTACTAACATCAAATAGCTTGTCATCGTTGGAGGCCAATCATCTGGGAAGTCATCTCTTCTTCAAAGCTTGACTGGGATTCCGTTCCCCGTCGATAGTGGATGCTGCACTCGCTTCCCTACGCGCATCGTGTCTCGACGTACGGAACCAGACAGCGATGATTCGTTCCGCATCACGATTGATCCCGCTGAAGTCAATGTGCCTGGCCTGGACCCTGCTTCTGACAAAATCAAGAACTACGAGTGTAGTGGTAAGATTCTCACGAAGGAGAGGTTTGCCAAAGTCATAGATGAGGTACGCTGTGAACTCTTGATAGATTCATATGAGCTTAGACTAACACTAGTAGATCTCTTCTGAATTCATGGGCCTACGGACAGGCTTAGGCGATGATAGAAAGAACTTTGTTGCAGAGGTTCTCAAGATCGAATTGTCGGGCCCAAACCGCTCCTACTTTAGTATTCTTGATCTCCCAGGAACGTTTCAGATGGCTTCCATGGTTAACGAAACAGATCAAGCTAAGGTAGAGAGTATGGTTAGGGAGTACATGAACAACGAAGACAACGTCGTTATGTAAGTTAGGCTCTGGTCAAATTCCAACATCCCATGAGACTAACTATCAGCAGCTGCGTTATCGACGCACCCACAGACTTTGACCGACAGGAGATTCTGAGGCTGGCCAAGAAACCCATCCAACAAGACCGCTTTGTCGGTGTCTTTACCAAATGTGATATGGTACAGCATGAGCCTGAAGCAGCAAAGAGGGCAAGTCTATCATGTTCTCTAGTCTATAGACCTTGCTAACAATCAAACAGATTGTTTCAATTGCCACCGGTAGCTCTGATCACAGTCTCGGGCGTCTTCGGAATGGGTGGTTTCTTGTTCGAAATCGGGCAGACAAGGACCCAGCCTATTTCGACCTCAGCGCTGCAGAAAAGAAGCTATTCAGCAAAGCTCCCTGGAACTCGGTTTCTCAGTGCCGTCTAGGGTCGACCGCTGCCAAGTCATATCTCGGAACTCTGTTGAGCTCAAAGATTCGAGATTGCTTTCCAATCCTCCGTAACACCATCCAGCACAATCTCTTAGAGAGAATGCGGGAGAAGGCCATGCTTGGAGAAGCTCGCTTAAGCCATGCGGCAAGACAGCAGTTCGTGGTTGGGAATGTTCGGAAATATGAGGAGAAAGCGCAGATGGCTCTCGACCGTCCTGGGTTTCTCCATCCGAGTATGGAGGTTTGCAGGGAGGTCAGTCGCTTGAATGCAGAGTTTGACAAGTTTATGAGAACCCATGGCGGTACATGGGAGTTTGAAGATCTCGACATTGACCCCAGAGCATTGCTCGAAGAACGCCTGGCGCTTCAAGCTCAAGCCGATGCTGAGGGCAGGTCCTTGCTTCCCCGCGTGCATCACTCTTCCACAGGAAAAGTTGATGCTTCCCTAGCCAAGGCGTTTCCTGGCTTATCGAAGGTTCAAAACTTGGACAACCTCTTGCAGACGATAGACGAAAAGCTCTCTACCTACCAGGTCTCTCAACTTGATGGAATTATCAACCCAGATATCTATCCAGACATGTATAAAGAGCAGGTCAAGAAATGGGATGCAATCGCACGGTGCCACCTTCAACGAGTTGCAACAACTGTCAGCAGCTGCACGAGTTCCATGCTCAGCTCTGTCTGCCCTTCCGAGGGCGAGACAGCAGTCCTGTCACAGGAGCTAAGTTCTCTGCTGGCACTGTCCTTCAATGAATCAAAAGCTAGGGCAGATGAGCGGTGCAACTCTCAGTGCGAAATGGAGACGAATTGTACAAGGCTGCAATCGACGGGATCTCGCTTTGGGGATGAGATTCTCAATTGGCGACGATTCAGATTCTTTGAGGCATTTAACAACTCTTGGACAGGCCCAGACACTGACCTTTCAGCTTGCTTCAACTCTATCCACCCAAGCCTGAAGAATAACATGGTTGTTGATGTCCATGACGTACTCAAAGTGTACTACAAGGTATGGTACCTCTCGGTTTTGGATGGATGCATGCTAATCTCACTTCAGATTTCCTTGGACGCTTTTATCCGAAACATTAACATGCACGTCATCCAGGCATTCGTCACTGCTGAGGATGGCCCTGTTCGGGGACTCAACACGAACCGTATCCTTGGTCTTTCGGAGGATGAAATGAAGATCGTCGGCGGAGAGAATGAGAACACAGCCAGGAGACGCAAAGAACTGGAGCAGGATATCGAGAAGTTGCGTGGTGCACTTGACATTGTCGATAGGGCGAGGCGACAGACAGCGAACCTGGAGAGAGACTGATAGCACATCGACATATCATGGTCGTGATTTGTTGGTTAGTTACTTAGATGGGAGTGAAGACATCGTTACTGGGTTACTTTTCCATTCGATTGATCAAACTTCAGACCTTGGCCACGTCTCCATCAGTACTTCCACTGTGAACACTGCCCTTTTCGTCAACAGTCGAGCATATTGATAACCGTCCAGAGGGGCTTGGCTCTCTGATCCATTGTTGAGAGTCTGCGAAGCAATCTTCGGGTCGAGATCAGGCAGAGGAGGGTAGAAGCCTTGAAGAAAGGGCGTGTCTGGTAAGGGATTGAACGTCGTACCATTTGGTGGTTCCTGTACGTGTAAGTGAGGATATCGCCAAATTGGGGTGATTAACATACGATCACCATGTCTGGAGAAAACCACGGCACCATGAACCACTTCACCCGCAGCATTACCAATCAGCAAGCTCAATGGGATGCCTGAGAGAACTTTGGAATACATCTTGAGACAGTGATAGTCGTATGCGCTGAATGATGGGGTGCCCATGTTCCATCGGAACCTGGGGATGATGCTTGTATTTATGCTTAACACGACACTCAATAAATCAAACACCGCCTTTGGTCTTGGCATCTGATAAGTTCAAACCCCGCACCAATAAATTACCCGCTCAGCAATACCATGTCCACGGAGAAGTTTAACCGATCAGCGTCTGTATCGTTCTTGAGCCCATGCGTACGCGGGAAAACATCGTTATGATTCGACAATGCAAGAAGAGGCAATAGATTGGGTTGACCCATTGGACAAGCTGTGGTGTGATGGTTCCATAGATTCCTAAACTCTGACTAGATTTAGTTGCCCAGTGCACTTCTCAGGGTCAACGACTGCAGGTTGGTATCTGTTCAGAGGTAACGTCCAGATCGGTCACGAGACGAGACATCATCATCATCGCCGTAGTTAAACACAGCATAGAGTTATGGTCGATTGACAACAAAGCCATACGAGATAGTGGCTGAATGGATCAAGTTTATAATAGATTGGTGCTTATGATGATATGTTTCCAACTCGTGATGACGCTGAGAAAGAATACATAGCAAGTAGACGGGGTTGACGAGATCCCCTTACGACAGTTTCCATCCTACTTACACCAAACAATGATCTCGGGAACTCTCTATCATTTGCGATACTCTCGCTAACGTTCTAACTCATACCCAACCTCTCTAAACTCCTCCTTCGCTCCCTTCCACCAATCCTTCTCCAAAACCCCCTCCCACCCCATAGTCATCATGACCTCTCCGAAGTAATTCACCTCTCCCTTCTGCACAAACCCCAACTTCTCAAACAGAGATCTGCTGCTTTTGTTCCCCTCCTTGATCTTGACCATCAAGCCCTTCAACTCTCGTGCTCCGTACTCTGCAAGTATCCCGTCAATGTGCTTCCGAAGATAGACTAGGAGTGCGCACACTGCTGCTCGGCCTAGACCCTGGCCACGGTGCGACGGCGAGGCGATCATGACGTCTACTTCGCCTGTGACACAGCCTTGCGTGTCTGCAGTTTCGTCGTCGGCTTCGAACGGGTATAGGAAGAAGTTGATGTCGCCGCGCATGAGCGCGTCTGCATCAGCGGTGCCGGCTTTTATGGGCGATATGTCTTGCGTGACTGGTGCGCAGACGATAAAAGTGAGCTTGTCATGCGATGTGCGCCAGGATTGCTGGTTCTCATATTCCTCCTCGAGGCTCATGGGCTCTGAAGCTGTAGCTTCCTGAATATCCTGAGGAGCATGAGTATCTTGAGATGGTTCCTGATGGTGATGAGAGCTTACTGGATCTTGCATCCACGCATGGTATTGCCGCACATGGCGTGTCTCATATGGGACGAGCAAGGCCCGGTCCGTTGATATAGCTGCTATTTATTAGCCGAAAGGATATAGCATAGTCAGAGTTGAGTGTTGACCCGTGTTCTGGTTGATCTTCATCTTGAGGTTGTCAGATTTGAGTTGTAAGGTCAATATTCATATTCAAACACCATTGGTGAAAAATCGAGTTCAAGATGGGGCACCTGAAGAGCATCTAGTAGCCACATACAAATTGCACACGGATCATAAAAACGCTTTGTATATAATATTGTACATGTTC
The DNA here is from genome assembly GCA_012977755.1 of Fusarium nurragi. Taxonomy (NCBI): domain Eukaryota; kingdom Fungi; phylum Ascomycota; class Sordariomycetes; order Hypocreales; family Nectriaceae; genus Fusarium; species Fusarium nurragi. The sequence continues at coordinate 151,840 of JAALXI010000084.1, read as the reverse complement.
TACATCTTTTTCGTTACTCATTCCCTCGTGCCCCCAGTCGCCTTGTCAACTCCTGCCTCTGAGGCCTGTTTAGCCTCGTTGGCCAAGGACTGTACCACACTACCCAATCGATTCTTTGGCTTCTTTGTTTTTTGCTTGATGGATTGGTTCTTTTTTGAATTTTCTGTGTCAGCTACGGCCTGAACATCTGGTAGCTCAATACCTGCAACGGGTGGAAACAGAGACTGGAAAGGGTTCGGCTGCCAGCCTTCCTTGGGAACAGGCTTTGAGCCATAGTCGAGGTCAGCACCCTTGCAGGCGAAGTCGACAGTGCGCCTATCTTGTTTGACGCCTAGGCCGTCTAGTAACTCGGCGGCCCTTGAAGGCATAACAGGCTGTAGGAAGATGCCTGCAATGCGCAGGGCCTCGGCGGATCGGTAAATGACCCAGTTGAGGCGGACTCGTGCATCCGGCTCTGACTCCTTTACGATATTCCAGGGCGCAGTATCGCTAATGAAGCGGTTGGTCTAGAAACGTCAGTGACTCATATTTGGAATGGGGCTTGGTGTACTTACCTCTCGAAGAAGTTCAAAGATGCCTCGTAGGGCATTGCTTAGATTAATATCATCCATATCTTGCTGGATCCCATCAGGAGCGCTGTCTAGGACTGTCTCCAGACTCAAAAAATCAGGCTGATCAGGCTCATCGGATCTCTGAGGCACGAAGCTAGCGATGTTGTCGAAATCGCCCCTTCGAGCAGCCTCAACTGCCTCCAGCGTCGACCACTTACCACCCTTGGTGCGAGATATGCGGTTGAATAAGTTACCGACATTAGCTTGTAGCTCCTTTTCGTAAATGGCCATGATGGATTCGTTCGCATAGCTCATGTCTCCTTTGAAGCTACCGTTCCTCATGAGGAAGTATCGCAGAGGGTCAACATTCCATCGCTCCAAGGCAGAGAATGGGTTGACGACGTTTCCGAGAGACTTGGACATCTTGCGGTTGGACATGGTCCAATGGTTGTGACAGAGAATCTTCTTTGGCAGAGGAAGGCCTGCAGCCATGAGGAGAGCAGGCCAGTAGATGGCGTGGAAGCGGATGATATCCTTGCCGATGACATGGACATCCGCTGGCCAAATGCCTGTGTCGGCATCGTCGACATGCCACTTGGAACCAAATCCAGCCTTTGTCAGATAGTTGACAAGGGCGTCCACCCAAACATAGATGGTGTTGCCAGGGTCTTCAGGATCTTGGATTCCCCAGTTTAGTCTCGATGCCGGACGAGTGACTGAGAGATCCTCCAGGTGGTTTTCGACCCAATTCCGTACTTCATTCATACGGGCAGCTGGCTGAATCCAATCAGGGTTCTCATCATAGAATCGAAGCAGCTTCTCCTTGTACTTGGACAGGGGGAAGAACCATGTATCTTCTGTGACCCACTCGACTTCATTACCTGACTCGCTGCTGATCATGATCTTGCGACCTGTCTGCGGCACAACGCCAGGCTGAACAAGGTCGTCTGGGTAGAAACACTCATCACTAACGCAGTACCAGCCCTCGTGCTTCCCCTTATAAAGACCCAATCCTTCAGGCGCGCGAGCTTTGAGAAGAAGCCAGAATTCCTGCACAACATCCTTATGTTCTTGGTCGGTCGTTCGGATGAAGAAGTCGTGGGAGATGTTGGAGTGTTCGGCGAGGTCCTTGAACTTGTTGGAATTGTCATCGCAGAACTCCTTCGGTGGTAGCCCCTCCTTTAAAGCTGCTTGTTGAATCTTCATGCCATGTTCGTCGGTGCCTGTGCAAAGGTACGCTTCCTTGCCATTGATTGTCTGCCATCGTTTAAGCACATCGGTTAAGACCATGGTGTAGAGATGGCCGATATGGGGAGCTATATTGATTAGCGATGCTCGGTACGATAAGGTACTAGATCTCACCAGCATTTACATAGAAGATGGGCGTAGTCACATAGTATGGCTTCTTCCTGCCCTCCGGGCTATTCGAGCTGCTCCGTCGCGAGGTGGGCGCTTGATAAACTCGACATGCTGGACGAAGCCAACTGGCTCGATGAGACAATCCCGACCGCAATTGGCGCAGGCCTTGCAACGATTGAAGTCTGAATGTCCTCATGGCACTTTCGAGGTCGTAAAGCCTCTGTATTTCCTGCAGTTGAAAGCAGGATGCGGAGATCGAGCTCATGCAGCTGTCAGGCGCGGGAGCTTCAGCACTCCGATAAGCTACATCTAGCACTGTGTGAACTAATTACTCCGATAACTGTTTATTTTCATCATCGCAGGCTTCTTTTCCAAGCCCTCTCTGCAACTGTTTACTTTTGCGCCAAACTTCTAAACTCCAAAACACATTCTACACTTGATTCTAACACCACTTGGCCCTCGCCTATAGCGGCCAATACGCATTCTAACACCAATATGCCGCTCCCAAACACAAGCACCGAGGTTCAAACCTCAAGCGATGGTAAACGGTCCTCATCGTCGCGAAGGCCTTACAGCTAACAAAGTTTCAGCTGCTGAGGCTTTCACCACACACTACTATCAGGCCATCAACAGGCAGATGGACCTCCTTCCTTTCTATATCAACGCTTCCTCGCGATACCCTGTCTCCGCAGACATCTCCATCAACGGCGCCGTCGTCCCTACACCTGCCGACTACTCAAAACTCCTCGAGGCCCAAGGTAAAGACGCACACTACGAGATCGAATCCTTCGACGCCCATGTCCTCAACCCATGCTTCACTATGGGCGCCCCTGAGAACATCTTCGACAACGCCAAGAGGGAAAGAACCGGCGACAAGATGTCCATCCTCGTGACTGTCATGGGCAGGGTACAATACGGCAAGGGCAAGGAGGCACCGCAAAAGATGTTCAACGAAACCTTTGTTCTGGTACCGAACTGGGAGTCCATGGTGAAGCTCCCACCAAAAGGTGTCAAGAAGTGGCTCGTCATGTCTCAGAACTTCCGCGCCTTGTAGAGCTGGGCGACCGATGAAGAGATACCCATGACCAGAACCGAGACAGCTTTTGAGAAAAGCTTTGGGAAAACTAAGAGTGCTTTGTTCGAGGACAGCACCAAGGCCAACTCCGCCAGAAAGCCCCGCGTCAAGAAGGTATAGGGTGCAGGCCATACTGCTCGGGCGAGAAGGGCAACGAACGGCCAACCCAGACACCACATGTGACGGCGACAAAGCTTCCTTAGGCTATTGGAAGATAATGCGGAGCGATATACCATGACAATAGGAAGGCGGCATTCAAGCGATTATGCTTTCATCTAAATACCGAGAATTAAACTAAACAGTCAGCAACCAATAACCAACTCGGCCTTAAATACACCCCCAAACTTGTTAGCCCAGTATCCGTGACTTAATGCTTCTGAACGTGCTTTATATTGTTCTTTAATGTGGCTTCAAGAACAATAGCTTCACTTTGGCGGGGTAACATGGTCCCCTGCGCCCAACTCCATACAGCAAATATGTACCGAGTGACAAACCCCACCATCCATCACAACCTCCAGCTCTGTCCGACCCTCGACAATGCCACCCAAGACAAAAGCCAGCTCCAAGACCCCAAACCCCGAGCCCAAAGGTAAGTCCTCGGTGGCCTATATCTAGATCTTCTTCCGTCTAACACTCCGCAGCTGCTCAAGAACCTCCCCCAGATACCGTTGCTGAGCGCTCACAGCAGCACTGCTTCCAGACGAACCCCGTCGAGAAACGCCGTCAGCAAGTCGGTCTTTCGTCTCTGACTCCTGCTGAGAAGAAGACGTACACACACGTCCACCTCATCCATCCCGTCGTCAACCGCCGTGTGCCTTTCTCCAACAAGACAGAGCGCGAGTTCTGGAAGTCCGTCACCAAAGAAGGTCTTCCTATCCGCAGACTCCCCCGCGACTACGCCTGGGGAAAAGACCGTTCCGGTAGAGATATCGGCTCCTACTCGCCCGACGAGCTTGAACAGCGCACACTCAAACACGCCAAACTCACGTCGCTGCAAATCCAGCACCGCCAGTTCCTCAAGAAGCGAGAGCAGCAGAACGAAGTATCCACCGAAGAGATCAACGCTGAAAAGACGAGGAGAAAAGCCATGGCTGCGCTCAAGAGGGACTTGTACGGCGAGATCACGGGCTCTTTGGCCCAGGATCCCGAGTGGGACGATGTCATCCCCATTCCGCAGAACGAGCCCGAAGGCGCCCTCGCGCAGATTGCCTACCCGGACGACTATGCCGAGGGTACGTCCGCCGTTGCCCACAGGGTCTAGAGGATTGACTGACTGAAGAGCATCTTAGCCGTCTCCTACCTCCGCGCTGTGATGGCAGTAGACGAGTGCTCCCCCCGAAGTCTACGTCTCACTGAGCACGTCATCGCCATGAACCCAGCACACTACACTGTCTGGCTGTTCCGCTTCAAGATCATTTCTGTTCTCAAGTTGAGCATTCCTGATGAGATCAACTGGTTGAACGAGGTTGCTCTGGCGAACCTGAAGAACTACCAGATTTGGAATCATCGCCAGCTCCTCATGGATTATTACTACCCTCTGATTGAGGAGGATAGTCAGACGATCCGTAAGCTTGCTCGCTCTGAGACTCAGTTCATCACCACCATGTTGGACGAAGATGCCAAGAACTACCATGTTTGGTCATATCGCCAGTATCTCGTCTCTAAATTGTCCATGTGGACCATGAGCGAGCTTCTCTCTACGCAAAACCACATCGAGGAGGATGTGCGAAACAACTCAGCCTGGTCGCACCGCTTCTACCTCATCTTTTCAGACCCAACAGCCTCCACGCCTAGTTCAGGGCCCACAGAAGCAGACCCTCGCATTCCAGCAGAAACGCTTGATCGTGAGATAAACTACTCTAAAGAAAAGATCAGCCTCGCACCGCAGAACCAGTCTCCATGGAACTACCTCTTCGCTGTGCTGTCGAAGGGTTCTCGTCCTCTATCATCCCTTAAGGAGTTTGCCGAGAGTTTTGTTAGTGCACTTGGTGAGGAAGCAGAGGAAGTGCGAAGCTCTCATGCGCTTGATTTCTTGGCCAAACTGTATGATGAAGAAGGTGACAAGAAAAAGGCCGAGCTTTGCCTGCGACGCCTAGGTGAGAAGTGGGATCCTGTGCGAGAGGGATATTGGAAATACCGAGTGACGCTGCTGAAGGGTGTTGAGGGTTCAAAGGAGTAATCGAAAGCAGTAGACTATGCTGACGTTAAGCCTGATTTGATACTTCAGCCTTCAACATTGCATTTCACTTTCTGGATCCAATCCTAATGATTGAATATTTAGACAACGCAGTAAACAACGCGAACAGAAAGAACATATCGCATTACTAGATTAAAACCATATATATGCCCCAAAGCGACGACATGTAACTCCAACCAAGTGTGTCCTTTTCCCTGCCGCTCTTCAAAATTCCCTTGGTCATGGCGACGTCGCATGGCTTATAGCCGTAGTAGTACACTGGAGTGGATGCCTGAACAGCTTCTAGCACAACCTGTCTTTATTAGTCTTTCTTACCGGCTTTCAACTCGCCAGAACTTCCATCCCTCTCTTTCTCCAGTATCGCCATGTACTCCAACCAACTTCTCAACACCTTCAGTGCCCTCTGCCTCAAGGAACTTCTCCAGATCAATCTCCATTCCACCCTCATCATCCTCTTCCGTGCCGTTCTTTAGAACAGCTGGCCAAAGAACACCAATGCCGTCGCCTCCAAGAGTAGTTTCGAATTTGGCGTAGTTTTCGGCCTCGAGTTGTCCTTCAAGCTTTTGTAATTTCTCCGCGGGAATATCAGGTCGTAGAAGGGTGATGGAACAGCCACCGCCACCAGCGCCTGTCAGCTTCGTCCATCCAATTCCCTCGTGATCGACCAGTTCTCGGACTCTTTCCAGGCGGGGATGAGAAACCCCTAACGATACCAACAAGCCATGGTTGATGGTCATAAGCTCACCAAGTTTGCTCAGATCTGATTCTGAATGGTTATCAAAAGTTGTGTCCTGGATAAGTTCAGAAGCAGCATCGGTGATCTTGTCCATGGCGTCCAAAATGGTGCCTACAAGCTTAGGATGTGTCTGTTTCAACTTCGCGACCTTGCCGACCTCGTGTGCAGTGGACTTGGACTGTTGAGTATCCACCAGTAGCAAAGGTAGTTCGGGAAAATCCCACAATGGCCGAACTGTCGGTGGTCTGGAGTAATCCGTCCGTTGGAACACCACAGCCTTACCTTGTGTCGCAACGGTATTATCGACGCCCGAAGGGTTTCCATGAATACACATTTCTGACACAAATGCCCATCTGTTGATCCTTTCCACCTGGAGTCGGGCCTCGTCCGCAGGTTGATCTGGGTGGGGGCCAGATAACGTCCGTAGCTGCAGGAGAAGGGCGGATGAAAGGCATACTGAAACTGATGCGCTGCTACCCAAACCAGCACCAATTGGTATCGTCGAGCGGAGAGTATAAAGGCATGGAGGGAAGGATGGCGATCCTAGCGATAAGAAAAGATAGAGGAAAGCTGACACCGAGCTGTGGTGTACTCTTCGAATCTCTTCTGGGTGGTTAGGGGAGACGACCTCAATATGTGGTTGAATCGCAGCGACGAGGTCAGGGTCGAGCTCTGTCACGAGAGAATAGTATGACTTTTTCTTAGACGGTTGTTGGAAAGCGTTCCATGGTAGGTCGTCGATATTCCAGGTATGAACAAGATCGATATCGGCGAATCGAAGAGAGACGGTACGTTTTGACTTGGAAAGTGTGGTAACGTGTAGGTAAGACCGCAGTGAGATGGCTGCGGCGATGGCTGCCTATGCGCCAATGGCAATGTAAGCATGCTATGGACGATAAGATGAACCTGACATACCTTGCCATGAACGACAGAATGTTCACCAAAAACAATGACTTTTCCGGGTGCTGATACCATGAAAGGAGGTGCCATGGGACTAGACATTTTGCGGCTCAATCTAATGCGACGATTGGCACTGCCATTGCTCGAGTCACCAGATGTCTCCGAGCCGGAATCTGAGCCATGAGAATGGCCATTGCCGTTGCCATTGGCATGGCTAATAGCGAGCCCGTTAGCCATGGCTGGGTCAGAGAGTGTATAAGGACGTAGTTGAGGTCGCGCGTGCTGATGTGGTGTCGAGTCGTGGTCTCCGAATACGTGGTTGATGCACCCCTGTCAATGGTAGTGTCTGTACGGTATAGTTTGGTTTGAATTGATATGCCGTCGAACGTGAATATTGATTAAGGATCGTAGATGAAGCGGAAAGAAGCAATGATGGTCAAGAATCAATGCACAGAAGAGAATTAGAAGGAAGAGAAGTTGCTTAGGCCGGTAAATTAGAGGTTGCCGTTCTGGTTACTACCCATCGTCAGGGGGTGAGAAAGCGAACTTCTTTAGATTCGAGAGCGGGGGTGTAATAAGTTAAAAGAAGTTGGCGCACGTAGGAAGGGAGAGTCAAAAGTCAGCGGGCAACAGCGGACTTGCACGTCCAACAAATACAAATGCAAGCTAACGTTAGTAGAGTCGAGCATGAATGGGATCAGAAATCGGGTTTGTAGCGTCACGGAAGGAGCGTTAGTTGCAGCTGATGGACATGACTATTGGCGTAATCTGTAATTGAGTCCCCCGCAGTTTCCTTGGGACGGGCCTTTGTCCCTGGGTCACTGTACCTGCCTTTTGACACACACCTCACTTGCTGGACTTATCGAAACAAGTGCGTAATCTGCAGATGTAAAGGAACGCCTTTGTCCGGAATAGGCAAGGATTCAGCTGTGAGTGCCTCAGTGGTGCAGCAGACTGCAGGCTTTATCAAGCAAGGGCTGTACCAACGATCAGACAAGATGAGGTGGAACGGCTTTAACGAGACGGGGCTAGGGGACTTGGGTTGCAATCTAGTCGGTATAGTCAATATCTACATAGCATTTTCATGATGAAATAGATGAGACTGCGTGCGAAAGATGTGTTGCTCGAGAGACAAGCACAACAACGTCTGTCCTCTACTGCTGAATTGAATGTGTAATGATGGGCCGCCAATTGGAAGAACTCAAATAGCGGTCTGCCACTAAAAGTTATGGCCTGGGCTTTTCTGGGGACTCAGCCCACCCACCAAAACGACTCATACTTCCCGTCCAGTCTCTTTATCCCAGGGCTTCGGCCATTTGTCGATGCAACAACCAGGAGTGGAATAACTATCGAACAAGCGATTTCAAGATGAGGGAAACGGCGAGCCCCGTGTTCGAAGATTGGAAATCAAAGACGAGAAAACAGCTGTAAGCTGACGAAGACAAGGTAATAAAAATTGGTACTTGTGGCCGCGAGATAGATGACGATGACACTGGCTCAGCTGGTGATCGATGCGCCAACGAGCCGTTGTTTCTGTTTCTAGACGCTCCGGTTGGTTGAGGAAGCTTTTGTGAATCATGTTATGAGACTCCAAGCCGCGACACGCAAACACGGTAGAGACAACCCAAGCCTCGAAAAATATCTACCGAAGCAATACTTGGAGTCGTTGTAATGCGGCGAAGCTAAATGATGACAACAGCAGGAAAATATGTTGATGCCTGCAGCGATACCCTTGATTGTTCATTGGTATGACCGTATCCGTACTGCACACTCTGCAGAGTGTTTTCAATTGTCGCATAAACAACTCCTCTTGCACCGCGGAACCCTTTTCGTATTCGCATCTTTTTATACGAATACATAACCACCAGGACATCCTTCATCCACGTCCGCGCCAATCGCCTCAGCTTGGAAGGTTATCCCAACCTTTGAATCACAGTCAACACGGAACTGGCTTTCTCGGTTTCGAGTTAGGTAGGGGGTCTTCAGCCAGAGGATGAGCATCCCTCTCAGTACACATTTTGCTCGGTTTTTGCTGGCGATAAAGCGGCGGCCAATTTTTACCTCTTCAAACCTGATGTTGGTACTGTTAACCCCGGCTCAGCGTACATTGCTTTGGGAACCGAGCAAATGCTATAAGATGCTATCATGATGCTATCATGATGCAGAGGAGCGATCAAAGAGGAGATCCAAGATAAGTCGTGGGGGTATCGGCAGTTTGCCGTCAAATATCATAATGGGAATACTTTGATATTCTTCAGGTTTCTGGAGGGCGGAAATCCAGGCAAAGAATAAATAGCATGCATTTGGGGCGCACGGGATGAAATGTACTCCTGTCGTTGACTTGTTTCGGCTGCCAATTGAGTCGATTGTACGACATTTAACTTATCGCGAGAGAACCCCGCTCGAACGTCAGTCGCAGATGCCTGATTAATGCATCAATATTTATTATCCAGCTTCTAGCAGCTTTTTTACAACCGTATGACCAATACCAATCATACCAAATATTACGCCATGGCTGGTGTCATTGAAAACGCCTTCATCCAGCTAAGAGCCGGGTATGATGCGCAAAAGCTCTGCGCCGTCGCCAAGGATTCCCAGCAAATCCAAGCTCAATGGATCCGTGAACGTCAACCAAAGCTCCTCGAAGGGAAACCCTACGACTATACAACCAACTTTTGGATCAGCGAGCATGAGTCGCCATACTTGTTCCTAACAGCACCATGGGAGTCTGTGGATGGACATAATGAATGGATCCAAAGTCAAGAGAACGCTTCTTCAATGCAAGAGCTTAAGGACTTCATCAGTCAGGACAACGACGCTGTGGTCCTGTATCATCTGGATCCTGCGGGAGAAAATGAGTTTCGGGGAGATATTCTTGCCAGAGGGTTGGCAAAGGTCTGGAAAATATCAGTGAAACCCGAAGAGAAAGAGGCTCTCGAAAAAGACTATCGACTCATCGAGACCAATGCCTCCACAGAACCAGGTCAAAGAATGTGGGCAGGATGGAGAATCGAGAAAGAGGAAACTGAAGAATTGGTAATTATCGCATCTCCAGGCTTTGAAGACGTGATTGAGTCCGGCATTGCTGTGAGAATGGAAGATGACAAAGTCTCACGCTTCGAGCACAAGCCCTTTCTTCATTAGCAAGCTGAGACACGACATTCACCACATAACCCAAGATAACACGCTGTGACTCGAATCGTTCTTTTATTTTTTGGACTTCATCCGAGTATCCTCCTTTCAGAGCACATGATGAAATGCAAGGTATCCCGAGACGCCCATTCGTGCATGTGAATCTTCCCGCACCCAGAGTAACCCGTTATTCAACAACTTTCTTAGTTAGACTTCTTGGCCTTCTTGGAGACGTCGGTAAGCTGCAGGTCTGGCGCACAAATGTCAGTAAACTTTCGTTCCATCGATGGCCTCGTCGGAGAGCATACTGGGGGGGAGGCTCTGCTTAAGCTTCTCGGCCTTGTCGGTGTCCTTGAGCACCAGGGTGTAGAGGTGCTTCTGGCAGCGGACCTTGAACTTGATGTTGTTGGTCTGCTTGTTCTTCTTGATCCGCGCGGCTGTTGAAAAAATTGTTAGAATCGAATCGTGTTTCGCACCGAGGTTCTCGTTAAAAACGTACAGGAAGCGTCCTTCCGACGGCAGATCTCGATGAACTGCGAATTCAGTCAGTATTTCGATATCTCTGCAGTGCAGCAATTCATTCTCCGTACCTTCTTAATATCAGCGACCTCCTGAGGCATCTTGGCGGTAGTTCAAGGTGGGATGGGTTGAACAGGGGAACTTGTCAAAGGCACGGGTTTGCGATTTCGATATAGATTTTGGGAGGAATTATTTTTGTGCGCTGCTTTTCGCGGGGGCCTTCAAAAATGCACGGACCACGTAGACTTGGGCGGGACGAGTTCGGGAGAGTTGGTCGCCGATCCACCGAGGTGTGGCGTGGCGGTACGTGGCGCAAACGTAGTCGTGAGAGGCAGCAGCAACTTATTTGACCAAACGGCCACCTTTCACTGTGATAAGAAGCGAGAATTGACAGGTTTAAAGTGCTTACAGTATCTTTTTCCAGGCCTGGTTGAGTTTAACTTCTACTTGACGTCCTCTTGAACAACACCATATCTGGCCTTGTCGAGAGTCATATTGCAACGAGTAGGCCTGTTAAGTAAACCAACCCTACAAGCTACGACAGATCATCAACTATGCCTACCCAACTCGATAATCTGATGAAGTCCAAGGTAAGGAATGGATTGACACGCATTCAGGCTTTTAATCTAGATCCGAGGAAGCACCGCTAACTGTCTCCAGAACGTCGTCCTCTGTTAGTACTCCTCATCTGCAGGGTAAGCCACTTGCTAACTGAGACTCGCAGTCTTTGGAGGTGTCGTCTCTATGGCAGCAGCATACACTATCTGGGGAAACGATGGTCAAGGAGTGTTTCCTCCCCCAGCAGATCCTGCCGGTGACCCTAAGACATGGACGAAGGAAGAATGTCGACTTTGGCTGGATAAGGTAAGTGAAATCCAGAGACAACTGTTGACGTAGGCTGATCATTTGCAGAGGAACCTACATCCGGACCCCAAGGCCACCAGAGAGGAACTGATCGATAGGGTATTGGCGAACATGCGCATTCCAAGAAAGTAGAAGAGTCGGTTGATGGATTAGAACTGGTTGTTACTATTGCTCGTTACTCTGGATTACTTTTTGATTGCCCGATACCACAGCTAAGCAGATGCTGTTTTCCTTCCAATACAATTGTCTCGTTGTTTCACTTTGGCGTACGCCTCTGACCCAAGATACGCGTATAACGCCAACTTGCAGTAGAGTTTCAATTCAAACTCTCTTAATGATCCCATCAAATTGTCAACATTGAAGTCATAGACCATTCATATCAAGCCCAGTGGACCCCCGGTACATTTTCGTCAGTCATCAAACACGCACGTTTCAAGTACCTCCACTCAACCAACCACCCAACAAAGTTCAGCTATTAATCGTCTCACTTGGCTGCACGTGCCACAACAACCGCTATCTTACTTTACAATAGCAGTCGACTTTTACTTTTGAACTTCTTCCATAGCCTTCAACTCACGATATTGTGCTTGGCCGCTGATCGCCGGATTTGCAACTTTGCGATCATGTCTACTGATTAATCTAAAATCCTTATTGAGATCAACCATCCGCTCTCCCAATCCCTCTTACACCATCTCAAACGCCTTTGCGACTTCGGCGCTTCCATGTTTTGCGACGTCATATCCACCATCTAGACAATGGCTTTCCTCGAGGACCCCCGACTTCGCCAACGCTGGAATCAGATTGCGCATGACACCGAGACTATCACTGAAAATGCCGCAGCAGGAATCTGGACTTTTCAGCATAATTACATCAACCCCTGTTTCTCCTCTATCACGCACTCTTTTGAACAGTGCACAGCTGTTTGTCTAGGCGATCCAGAAGACCGTATACGAAGGCGCAGAGAACGGGAACTGTCGCATGGTAGGGCTGAGTACAGCTTCGACTTTTATGATGACTGGTATGAGGAAGAGCAGAGCGGCCTCTTTGGAGCATGGGGTAACGAGGAGTGGGACAGACTGTTGGCTGGGACCGGCAGTCAACGAAAGCATAACGGTGGAGAGACAGAGCAACCGCGCAAGAAACGCGGCATGAGCTACGGAACTCGAGACAGGCGACGAAGGCCAAGTATAGACGATGATCCGACCGTGATCCCCAGTACCCAACCGATCGGATTCCTCAGCAAGTTACCATGGAAGGTGGGCGGTACCCTACGATACAAACCTAGCGCGGCAGATCTTCAGGATCATCCACAACGACATGGCGACGGGGAGAATGAACCACTGCTGCATTCTGATGACGGATCCGACTTCGACCTACCAGCACCTAGAAAGCGCAGCGGGACGACAGGTTCGGGCGATACATCAGATTCATATCGATCGCGAGGTGACTTGTTTCCGAGCGACGGAGAAGGTGAAGAAGACGCAGTTCCACTCGATGACGAAGTGACGTACGAAATGGTTAGGAAGGATGATAGGAGTGGACGAAGCGGGAGGACGAGCAGTAAGGGTAAAAGACCAGCAGGTGGACTGGCAGGATCCAGGACTGTCTCACGAACGACATTAGGGTCAGTTTCATCCAAGGACGACTACCGAATGGAGAATCGATCCAACTCTCTTTCTGTTACACCAGACGCTGAGGAGACACCGACCCTGCACGATCTGGAACGAGAGGAGTATCTGCTACAAAAGGCACAAGATGATGACGTTGAAAGAAAGAAACGCGCGGCAGCACAACTCGCTGTGGAAAAAGGCCTCACCCCGGAAAAATCGCAATTTCCATCGGAATCAAAACCAGAGGTGGCAGAGGATGATGTTTATGAAGCCTCGCCCTCCAAGACCGCCTGCCAACATGTGGAAGAGATGGACGATAAACCAGTATCGAAGCGAGGCGAGCCAGAACAACGCGCAAAGAGCCCGCTACCACCTGACGGCACAGAGTCACCAGAGAGGAAGGATTTTGTTCCAGCGCGTTTACCACATTTCCAATGACAGCGTCTCCGGGGAGATGAAACAAAGGACTTAATTCGCTGTAATACTAATGAGAACGATGATGGCAGCGACCGTCACGGATGACTTTATGTATGATACCAACCGGAGCCAAGTATGGGATTTGAGACAACAATGATACGTCTACTGTGTATGAATGATAAGCTTAGACGCAGCATTAATGGACATGGCAATGTGCACAATTTCTCGGCAATGCATCATATAGTGCTTGATGGGGAAGGGAATCAGGGCACATGGCTATGCGAACTGGTAGCCCAATACGGAAATGCCTCGGACACGAGTTGGAACTCCCCCGCAAACCGGTCGATCGGTTCGTGATGTTTGAAGAGCCGAACCCCACACGATTGATATAGGAGCCTGAAGTCGAATCAACCATACACTTTCATTTACCTGTGGCTCAATCGTATATAAAACTGTTATTTCGTCGTGTCATCTCACTTCATCAACACCGCCTTACCTATACGCACCTCACATATAACATCACAATCATGACGGCGCCAGGCCCCATCACAACACCACTCACGTCCCTTTTAGGGATCAAACACCCTATAGTCCTCGCCGGCATGGCTAGGGTATCAGGCGGTCGCCTCGCAGCAGCTGTATCCAACGCTGGCGGTTTCGGTATCATAGGCGGCTTCCAGTACACACCCGACCAACTCCGAGAGATCCTCGCTGAGATGAAGGCCAACTTCACACGGCCTGATCTACCCTTTGGCGTCGACCTCGCACTCCCCCAAATCGGTGGAAATGCGCGTAAGACGAACCATGATTACACAGGCGGCAAGCTGGATGAGCTGGTGGACATTATTATTGATAGCGGTGCGAAGTTGTTTGTCAGCGCAGTAGGTGTTCCACCACCGGAGGTGATTAAGAGGTTCCACGACAAGGGAATCCTGGTGATGAACATGGTTGGCCACCCTAAGCATGCAGTAAGTTCAGACAAAGCAGTTCGTTTGCTATTCACTGACACAATCCCAGACAAAAGCCCTCGAGCTCGGAGTAGACATGGTCTGCGCTCAAGGCGGCGAAGGGGGCGGTCACACGGGAGACGTCGCAAACTCGGTTCTTATCCCTGCGGTCGCGGACATTGCAGCAAAATTCCACCCTCCTCTTCTCAAAGGCCTGCCCGCGCTGGTCCTTGCAGCCGGAGGAATTTCCTCTGGCCGCAGTCTCGCGAGCTCACTGATGCAGGGCGCAGCAGGCGTGTGGGTTGGTACGCGATTTGTCGCCTCCGTGGAGGCAAGCTGCAGCGAGGAGCATAAGAAGGAGGTTGTGTCGTGTGGATATGAGGATACGCAGAGAACACTTGTTATTTCGGGACGACCGTTGAGGATGAAGACGAATGAGTATATCAAGAAGTGGCACGAGCAGCCGGACAAGATTAAGGAGTTGTGCGATCGAGGCGTTGTCCCGATAGAGCATGACTTTGAGCAGGGGAATGATTTCGATATTCCGCATTTGATGGGACAGGTAGCGGGGGCTATAACCAAGATACAGCCGGCGGGGGAGATTGTTGATGAGATGGTCAAGGAGGCTGTTGACATGCTCAAGTTGGGAGGGACGTATTTGACAGCCATGCCGAGGCTGTGAGCTGCGATAAAAGCAGAATGACCCCGGTCTCCCAGTTTGTATTATTATGGGAAGATTGCTTAAAGGTCTGGCAGCCGCTTTGACATTATATGATACCTGATTAAGTACTGCAATGCTACCATAGCCTGGGCTGCTGCTTGATTCTTGTCAACTGTATGATAGGGAGCAAACCTACTCCAAGACCATCAGAAATGAGAGCATTAATACCCTAACATGATAGTGAGATTCTTATTGATTCATAGGAATATAACTCTGGCTCTACACCTTCATAACTAACCGCACGTATGTCTCGACATCCAACGTACTTTACTTGCCGATGCTCTGGTATTATCGAGGCCTGGGCTTTCGCTCTTGTTTGTCTGACATTGGTGATCGTCACAAACGTATGTACGGTTCACTGACAAAATGCCATAATGGAGCATTTACTCACAGACCTTGTGAATCATATCCACTTATGCCAGTATGCAGTGAGTATGGACGTATATAAGTGAGCGAAAGCTGTAGCCCCTGAGGCTTGTTGGATATGCTTGTATTTAATACTCATGGCATCAAGCTTCCGAGTCGATTGTCCTCTATGACCTACAGTTTGATAGAGGTCTCAACATACCAACTTGTTCTGATAATGTAGACCTCAAGTTAAGAAGAGCATGGCTTATCTAATGCGCCTGGTCTCTAGAATGAAGACTCGAATCACATCGCTTTTTTTCACAACAAGGCACTCTGTGCAACGCCTCCTGGGAACACAGAAAACGTCCTCCCTACATTGGATTTTCAGGGCAACCAGATCTCAAAGACACCGGCAACTGATTATATCCTTGTCGCGCTAGACTTTGTACATCTTTGCATAACCGAGTCTGGAACATACGCACCTGGAACACCCGTCTTTCTCTCCTTCAACTCGGCGCCTGTGGAAGAGACACTGAGTAGACTTGACTTGAAGTGGTTGAGAGAGTCCCATGTTCAAATATAGGATCTTCAGAATTACACAAGCTCGCTCTGCCCTTTGAGTATGGCCTCTTCGAGCCTGGGGATTCACTTCGAAGACACTAAATTCGGAAATCTTTCACAATGCGCAGGAAACGCAGCTGTGTTCATGATTCAGATGTTCCTGACCCTCTTCTACAGAGATGAAGACCAGAAAGTTGCCTTTGTAGCACGCAAGCCTCTGCGTTGGTCAAGGTACACCTGGGTTGGACATTCTTTGGATCAGATGAATATGGCACCAGGGGAATCTCCCAGGAGAAGAGACGAGAGTCAGATGAGTCGCAATGATGTGCCTCAGAGGAGGAACGAGAATGCCTTCGACTAACAGGGCTTTTGGGTCCCATTTGATGTATATATTTAAAGCCTAGCCAACATCAATACTGCCGACTTTAACTACTAAGGTAGTAGCTGACTGAAAGAGGATTGTGGATTGCAATGTTGGGAAGGTGTATTCTAGGACGAGAAGCCCAATAGCAACTGCCATCGGCCCGCAGTGAATGGAAGAAGGTGTTGTGACGAAAGGTACTGCTGTCCCATCCTAACAACAACAACAACAACAACAGCAACAACAGTTCAGCGTCAACTTTAACGTTCAACAACATCACCAGCATCAACATCACAGACATAAATACGACGTAATACTGCGTCAATCCACCGCAATGACCAATGAAGAGACTCAGAGCAGCGATGACATACTTGCCTTGCGAGCGATGTTTCCTCATATGAGCGATATGTATTTTGACGGGATCAAGGAGTACAATCTCGGACTACCCAATCAATGCTCCTAGAAGAACTGCAATGTATGGATCGGGACCGTCTACCAGAGATTCAGCTGCAGAGGCCTGAACGATCTACGAAGCTTAATGCTTGCCCTCATCCGCCATCGTTGTTCCTTTTGCCGCCAATCTTGCCAGCACAGAGAGACTGCTGAGCATAATGAGTTTCACGGCCCTATTTTATTTCCCTGTGGCCACGTTATCGGCGAATCTTGCTTTAGAGCACTCGTCAAGGCATATAAGGAGGATTTGGGGGCGTCTCCGATCTGTCCCTAGAACGGACCGCTCCAGAACGAAGCCGCTGGAATAAATACCGAGCCATGCCCACACCGGATCATACACGACTGCGGCCACGACCTGCTCAGTTGCCCCATGCCTCATATGTACAAGAGAGGACCGCGCGGCATCCCAATTGGCTATACCTTGCTTTCTAACGGAATAATACCTGCCAAGTGCCGAGTTTGCACAACCCTAGATCATCTCGACAAATGGACCGTCGAAGCTCGCATTGAATTCAACAACCCGAAAATTTGGATACGCTGCGGATCACTGCAAGGACTGCGAAAAGAGAAAATGCCACACGGCACTGAAATATCGGATGACTTCGATCTCAGGGAAGAGGAGCATCATCAGGTGTTGACGAGTCTTTGGGGAGAAACCCCGACACCTTATTTCAAGCCAGGACAACCAGAGCCCCGTTTGTCCACCATGGTAACGTATTGGACTGAGAAAAAAGAAGACGACGATGACCAGGTAGACTCAATGAAATTACCGGTGTTGAAGGAGTAGCACTAGAGACTATCTCTTCTCTCAAGCAGTTTGACGAGAACACAATCAACGAAGTTCCTTTTTAGATATTCCCCAAGTTTTCCCTCTGGCCAAGGCAATTGCCCCGAGGTGGGCCATGCTTGTTTTGAATCGTGTGCTAATCATGCATCTCGAGCTAAGCCAATGAAACATGAAACGTCATATTGAGATCGGCTACGCTAGGACAAAATACTTGGAGATAGGGTCAAAGCACGGCTGACGTGTTTGACGTGGCGTCTCCCAATACCATGACTATGTAGTAAGCCTAAGCCTGCTCGTCCATGATTCGAGACAAACTTGATGCCCGGATATGTCGGAATCAGCGTCATGACTTGTCTGCTCAGATGAAAATACAAGAACTCTTTGGGGTAAGCAAACAGGAATTGTGGATCATTCCTCGTTATTTCCGAGACGATACTACTCTGAAAGAATTGTCCGGCTCATGCCAAGTGTTTTATCTCTTTTACCTACTAAATCTCAGTCTTCAATTTTGCGATCCAGGTCATGATGGAAGCGCATAAGACAGCCGTCGCCAGCGTTGCTGAGAGAGTCAAGCATTTCCACGCTCGCCAGGAGCCTTTTCGATTATACCATGGATCGACCAACAGCACACGGCACTCGAATCGCCGTGTCGACAACACGGTTAACACGAGCAAGCTCAGCCATGTTCTCGAGGTAGATAAAGTATCCAAGACGGTTCTTGTTGAGCCAAATGTTTCCATGGAGGTCCTCGTGGATGCGACGCTGCAGCATGGTCTTGTTCCGCTTGTGGTGATGGAGTTTCCGGCTATCACCGTTGGAGGTGGCTTTTCGGGGACGTCGGGCGAGAGCAGCTCTTTTCGATACGGCGCCTTCGATGCGACCGTCAACTGGATCGAGGTTGTCCTTGCGGATGGAACCGTTACGAGGGCTTCAAAGACGAATCAGCAAGATTTGTTCTGGGGAGCTGCTTCGGCCTTCGGAACCCTCGGTGTGGTCACATTATTGGAAGTTCAGCTCAAAGAAGCAAAGGAGTACGTCGAGCTCAAATACAGACTCGCGCGGAGCCCGTCTGAGTCGGTCAAGATCATCAAGGAGGAGTGCAATAGATGGGAAAATGACTTCGTGGATGGCATCGTCTACTCAAAAGATACCACTGTTATATGCGCTGGACGTCTCGTGGATGAGATCCCGATAAGCGCAAAACCAAGGCATTTGAATCGACGCAAGGACAAGTGGTTTTACCTTCATGTCGAGAAGGTACGAGATGGTCTGCGAATGGGATCAGTAACATGCGTGGCCGAGTATATTCCACTAAAAGACTATCTTTTCCGTTACGACAGAGGCGGTTTCTGGGTCGCCAAATACGCCTTTGAGTATTTCGTCACTCCTTTCAACCGTGTCACACGATATATCCTGGATCCCCTCCTTCGAGCGCGCGTCATGTACTCTGCAGGCCACAACAGCCATCTGTTGGACTACTACATGGTGCAAGACGTTGGCGTGCCTTACGACAGCGTGCCAGAGTTTCAGAACTGGCTGGATAAGCAACTCCAAATCTATCCACTCTGGCTATGTCCACTCCGCGTCCGCCGCGAGGATCCTGACTCCGGTCATGGGCTACATGCCGAGTTTGCAAAGCCTGGTACCTCGAATCTACTCAACTTCGGCGTCTGGGGTCCTCTACGGGGGAACCGCCGCGATGCCATTCGACATAATCGCGCGCTGGAGCAAAAGGTGCAGGAATGTGGAGGAAAGAAGTGGCTTTATGCGCACGCGTACTACACAGAGGATGAATTCTGGTCGCAATACAACAAAGAGTCGTATGATGCGCTGAGATCAAAGTACGGAGCGTCATATCTACCGAACGTGTACGATAAAGTCAAGGTTGATACTGAGGGCGATGAGAAGCTCATGAAGTCGACCGCAAAGACAGGGTGGCCGATACGAGGATTGAAAGGGGTATATAAGGCGTTGTTTGGGGGTGATTATTTGCTACAGAAGAAGAGCGACGATTCACAAAAGCAAAAGTGATGTTACTGGAGGCGATCACAGTTTTCGTTGATAATATTAATGTACATAGCTCACGGTTGAGCACTGACATAGACAGTTTGATACTCTGGGCAACAGGCCCCCGTTATGATACAATCTGATCCTTTTACCACCTCTTGGCTCTTTACGGAGTAATATACGTTCTTACAAATGGCTCGATCGCTACCGAATTGGCAGCTAACTCTGCCCAGTCGATTTCCCTCTTGAGGGCAGCATGATCCAAATGCCTCCTACGAGGACACCGGCTGCTGCTGCGATGGGCATCCTGGCCATATTAGCTCTGAGTAAGTGACGAAGGAGAGATTCGTACCAGCTTCGTTTGAGGGCCTCTGGGCCGCCTGGTCGCGCAGGCGGAGGTTGTTGTCCTCCTGGGCCACCGAGGTTACCATCTGATTGAACATGTGACGGATTGGTGCCCTTAAGACGGATTTGAGGACGCATGAGCGGCATGCGAACCACCGGACGAAGGAAAACTCGCATGGGCGCCATAATTGTGTATGTTGGTGGTATGTCTTTTCAATTGGTTTATGCAGCGTACATTAAAGAAGACGGACAGTCGAAGGGAGCCCTGTGTATTTAATCAATGACTTAAGGACTCGGTGGATGATGAGGCGATGACGTCTGATGGCTTTCGCACCAGCTGCGTATTTTGGAAGCTTCCACACCCCCACGTTAGAAGTTCCGGGGATAAAGAGGCACTGACGATTAGTGCATGTCATTCCTGTTAAATGGCCGTTTTAGGTTGGAAGCGTTGTTGGCAGAGATGTTGTTCTGGTTGATGAGGGTTTGTCCCAAGATCAGCGTTAGTTATATTTTATGCTGTTTCCAATCGTCCGTGATTCAGAGGTTTGTTTGGTGCCCAAAGCAGCAATTGCAAATTGTTCCTCACAGAGGGCAATTATCTCACCATGGCTTTCCAATAGACACAAGAAATTCGAACATCAGTTTTTAGACACTTTTCAATCATAGAAACCATCCGTCTGCCGTGTTCAATCCATCGCCCACATTGAAGTCACGATTGATCAGATCTCGGTTATGCTCATTACACCACTCGAATAAGGCCCTGGATACCGCATCGCCGAACGTCACCGGCATCGACACTGAAAAGTGTGGAACCCTCCACCGGGCAGATCAGATGAAATCCGGAGTACTACAGAGAGGACCTGCTGGTTGTTTAGACGAATGTTTCTCGTTGTGGTTTACCGAAACTTGATGAGATCATCGGTCTCGTTTGAACCTCAGTTATTCGCGTATCATTTTAGAACAATAAACGAGTAAAGAAAAGAAAGTGTGATATCCTAGGTATTCCGGAGACCACCAAGAATAAGGCAATGAGTCGATCGATAGTGAGCAGTTGAGGATTGACTCCGGCCTTGGGAGTGCCGAGACGAGAACCGAATGATCTGCTGATCTTCCGGAGGATTTTGGGTGGGTTCGGTAGACGCCGGGGCCGATTCATCAGCTGATTTCGGGGACGCCATATTTTGGGAGTATCTATCAGCAACAGTCGAGTTTGCGGGCGCAATTGGGGACAGTAGATTTAATTCAATAGAGCATATCAAGGCTTGAATAACTTTGAATTGATACTGCTGTTTGATACCACTGAAATGCACCATTGTACTCTGTATCCAGAGCATTTGATCACCGTAGTTGACTGGCTCACCTGCTATCGACCGAACGGGATATCACCGTAAAAGTCGAGTCCTGATGAAACAATATAATAAGATCTGCCTTTTGCTATATGTTTCATGAATAAAACCGACTAATTGATTTCCATGGTTACAGATCTCAGAACGAGACGTTCAACTTTCCAATGCCATGGGACGGACCCCGGCATGGCCCGACAGGCTGGATCATTCTATGGCACCACCAAACACTGCACCATCAGTCAGGTCAGATTATCAACATGCGACCTGTAATCTGAAGCTGCGGAGCTTGACGCGATGAGCCTCAAGACAAGAATATATAATGTTGAACCTCAATGCGCTCAGTTCTCGATACTCATCGCCATCAATCATCAATAACAACCACTAGGATCTTCTCACTTGCATCTTCATCTTGATCTTGATCTTCACCTGCACCAGTCACTTCGACTTACATCCAACTAATCACATCAACTCATATAAAATGGCCGCTCCCATGATCAAGTCCACTGTTGGCCCCAAGTCAGTTTCAACCCGTTATCTTTTACGACCTCGCAGCTGACATTTTTCCAGGGTCCTTCCAGTCCTTCTCGTTGTTGGCAGCATCTCCGTTGTCGGCGGCTACGTTCGCAATCAACTCATGACCCAGTCCCGCAAATTCGACCGCTCCTTTAGCCAATACAACACCAACAAGAGCGAGTCTGTGCGGGCAAAGACATTCAACGGCGCTGTCCCCGACCCCCGAACAAGTCTCTTCAATGTTCTCGGCTGGTAGATGCTTGTTACGAAATTGGAATGGTGCTCGGAAGGATGGCATGGCGTTTGTTACCACTGGGAATTTAGACTAAAGGCGTTTTAAATCTGCCTTATCATAATAAAGTTAATTAAAAACTTGCTTGAAACTTAAGATTCGAAAATAGTGCGAGGCTAACTGCCGTCTGGATTGCTGGGGGCATCCAATTGCCGAAATGAGCCCTCGAAATGTCACTGACTAAGGGCCAAGAAACCGGAATTGAAGCTTAGAATCTCCCAATGATAATTCTCCATAAGATTTCTGTAAGTCTCTAAATTTGAACATATAAATTCTGACAAGACTACGCTCTCTAATGATGGCATTCCCTGAGCTCAGTCGACACTGAACTTCTTCCTTGCTGCCAGCACACGACACTTTACCCAACTCAGGTCCGCAAAAGCCTGGCAAATTCAGGATAGATAAGCTTAAATGGTCTAGACGATCCAAAAATTCAGCTCGAGCTTGTCATTTCTCCTTTGGGTCTGCCAAGCCTCAGCCCTACGCACCCTTCGGCTGTTCACCCAATGGCCACCTACGAAACCTCCAATAGTGACGCCGCATTTCTACGATCCTGGCTTCCAAGGGAGACGCCACGCCTGTCTTTTACGTTTGGAATCTTTGAACTGCTGAGGCTGTGGTTGGGTTCGCCAATGGGAGCTTGACAATGACAGCTGCTGCAGCGGAACTTGCCTGCCCTGCCGCCCTGCTCGTAGACTGACACAGCCATGGCACTCGGAGAGTTGAGAAGCCGGTTATGGCGTTGCAGGCTGTGGTAGCTTATATGTTGCTGTCGTCGCACGTAACATACAGTTCTGGTAGGATACACAAGGCTTGAAGCTGGGCAATCGACAAGATGTATCAACCGCCATATCTACAGAACCAAGCGTGGCAGAAGCAGCAGCAGCAGCAACAACAACAACAACAGCATGGCACCTACGAATACAAACCCGTAACAGCACTGGAGGTTTATCCCGTTGAGGCAGAAGCAGGGCAACCTGGCAATGCGTGGCCGCAACAAGATACCTACGAATACAAGCCTGTCGCAGCACAGGAAGCGTATCCTATCGATACAGACGCGGGACAACCAGATAAGAAAGCACGAGAGAGGCCAGATTATCGTCCTATTCCCCTAAGGTGGCCTTTCATCAGCGCTCTCATCCTTGTGCTCTTGGGCCTGATGGGCCTGATCATATACGCTACACGCACTCTGGACGGTTCTGACACCACAGCAACTCTTGAAAGCCGATCGTTTGGAACGGCGAACGAATACTTCTACTTAATTAAGAGGCAGGACGCTGAGGGCAAACCCTCTCAGGCAGATGTAACGGCAGCTGCTGATCCTGGCGCCGAAGAAACAGGGACATCTGAGCCTGAGCCTGCAAATGACGCCCCAGCTACAGCAACCGAGGTTGGCGAGGGCGAAACTTTGACAACAGCACTCATCGAGGAAGTCTTCACTACCATGGTCACGGGGCCAGGTTCACTCGAAGTTGGAAAAACTACAGAAACAGTCACAGAGGCGGGACAGGTCACGCTCACAGAAGTGACCACTGAAGCACCAACAACCATCGTCTCAGAGCTCCCAGCCCCTTCGGCGGCTTCAGGTGTTGAAGCGACACCCCAATTTACGACAATTACGCAGGCGGGACAGACGAAGACGAGCATCACCGTCATGGAGAGCGGCGTGGTTCGTACGACGGTCAAGGAGACGACACGCACTGGACCTCCAGTTGTGTATGCCTCTGTTGGAACGACGACGATTTACTCCGTTCTCACTATTGACTCGGATGGACAGGTTGCTAAGCCCCCTGTTACAAAGATCCGAACGAGCCAAGTCGCAGCCACTGTCAAAACAGTCGTCGATGCGCCACCGCCAGTTACAATGGTTCAGACACTGGCAGATGGACGGGTTATAACGTCGGTGGCCACGCCTATAGGGACAACGCGTGTCACAACCATGCCACCAACGCAGGTCATCGTCACGGATGTTTCTAAGCCCACTGGTGATACTCGTACCGTCGTTGAAGCTACGACACATACGCTCACACAATCCGGGTACTTTATCGGGAAGTTCCTCCCGCCTATCGTCGCTGTTCTTCTAGCCATGGCGATCCGCGCCTTGAACCAAGCAGCTCAGCAGTATCAGCCATTTGCTGCGCTTACAAGACAGGGTGGTGCTTTAGGTCGCGAGGCTTTGCTTCTCAGCTTTGATGGTTGGATGAGCATCTACCTCCCGTTCAAGCTTCTCTTCAACAACCAGCCTCTTCCCTTCTTAACAGCCCTCGCTCTATGGTCGTCGAGTATCGTAGCACCTCTGTCCAGTGAAGCCATCGGTCTTAGGATCTACGGTCGCTGCAGCAAGGGAGCTATAGACGGCTGTGCTCTCGAACTCGGCGTCTCTAAGAAAGCAGCTTATGCCCTCGTCGGTCTCTTAGGCGTCATCTCGATCCTTCTCCTTCTCACACTCAGCGTTATCAGTCGTCACTGGCGTACTGGAGTCTTTGCCAATCCCTGGTGCGTGGCCAATACTGCAGCTCTTGTTGCTCGCAACCCTGAGATTCGAAATGTGGCTGCCAATGACTGGAAGAATCTCAAAAAAGATGTTGCGGAGAAGAGGTTCTCCATGGGGTGGTTCCGCAACCAAGAAGGGAGAGACGAGTATGGCGTTGTTGTCTGCGGAGACATTGATCACGATGTCTCGGCGCCTTATGGCAATGTGCCGTGTAGTGAAGGCATGGCCTATCGACCACAAACACGTCGTCGGGCCCCTCAGACTTTCATGGCTTTAAGTTTCTGGTACAGATTCACGTTCCTTGTGTTCTTGATCTGTCTGCTCGGCTTTATCAGCTACTATCATTTTGTCGATACGTTCGGTCACCTACCCAAGAACATGAAGAAGGTCATGGAGAGTCAAGAATTTGGTGTCCGCTTTGTGTGTTCTGCCCTTGGCGTCATTGTCGTCTTCTGCATGGAGTTTCTTTTCACCAGTAAGTTGTCTTCCACCTCTTTTCTCATCACTACTAACTCTGTCAGGTGTTGCTGTCATCACCCCTTTCCGCCGGATGGCCGAAGACCCTCAAGTACCTACTCGATCGGTTCTCGTCACACCAGCAACGAACGCCGTATCGGGTCTCTTCGTCGCCCTGAGGATACGAGATCCTCTCCTCTGCTTCACAGCCTTCACCACCCTCCTCGCCCAATTCCTACCGATCTTACTCGCCAACGTCCCATACAGCCTCACACAAACAAGCGAAGCCCACGAGTACTGCTCCCGTCTCAGCATAGGCATCCTACTAGTTATGGTCATTGCCATGCTATGCAGTCTGCTCGTCAAATGGCCGGACTTGCCTGTCGATCCTCGCAGTCTCGCTGGCGCGCTTTGGTATGTCGCTGATGCACCGTGGGTGAGAGGTCTTGAGGGCGTTGCGGCCATGAACGCCAAGAATCGCAAGGATGCGGTGCAAGGGCTTGGAGGAAGTTGGACTTACGGACCTATCCACACGCCTACGGGAGAACGGATGTGTATTGAGCATGGAACTACGGGATTCAGGAGATGATACAGTTTGAGATGTGTTATGTAAGCGTTGACGGGAGCACTTAATAAGACTGCCAGGCTTAGCTGATCAGTATAACGAAGTCTTACACATACTAGATTTTCGACGTGATGATGCTCACGACAGGGAACATCGGGGAGTTGCTCGACGTGGAAAAGAGGCGATATGCGCGTATCGGTCTGTAACTGTCATGATTGGACATATTTTGCGGAGACCCCGCACGCCATCGCAGGGCGAAGTGATGTGACGGGGAGTAGCAGGAAAGTTCATTGGATAGTTACATGCTTAAGTCAACGAAAGCGATCCTTTCTACGCACAATGGCGTGCTCGAGGCGATTCCCTGTCCTCTTTGAAACAGAGGAGAGAAGAGAGGCAATATGACGCTCGCAATTGCCCAAGGCTGTGAGCGGAGGCAATATCTGGGCGAGATGCGTGAGTGACACGGAGATAGGCATTTGCCTCTTGCATCCATTATCCCTTGACATTTGAGAGACATCGTCCAAGACTTGATACTGTTTAATGTGTGTATACCACGCAAACTAAACATCTGCGCATTATCAACAAACCATATGCATTAGAATGCCCTAAAATGAAGGCTGCTTGTGTTCAGTGTCGAGTTCGTAAGGTATGTGCACCACCTCGAAATTCAAAACTATCCCGACACTCGGCCAGCGTTGACTCCTCGAAGGTCCGATGTGATGGCGCAGTACCTCGCTGCCGCACCTGTGAACGATTGAGCTTTCAGTGTTCCTTTGAGCAAGATGGTTCCCGTGGGCAATATACACCTTGCATACCGCCGAAATGTCGCGGTACAAAGGCTTGTCATGAATGTCGAGCTATGAAGGTTCGATGCTCTGGTGATACGCCGAAATGTACCAATTGCCAGCGGAGGAATAAGCAGTGTACATACTCGTCAAAAGCTGGGTCGTCAACTACTGAGGCATCACCGTCTCGAGATGGCTCAGCTTCTGCATCGACCTCGCAGCCGACTATTTCACCTGAACTACAACGATCAAGTATGGCGTCTAGCCCGCAGTCCAACACTCTCGGTTCAACCGTTGACGAAAACACATCTTCACTTTCCGAGGAGCTGGTCATTGAACTTGTCAGCCTGTACTTTGAACGTCTATACCCGCTTCCATCCTACAGCTTCCTTCATCAGTCCACAGTCGTCCAAAGATGTCACGATAATACAATTGATCGGGCCCTCCAGCTGGCACTATGCGCCATCACGGCGATTTACTTCGACAGGCACCAAGATGAACGCGATGACTGGGCTCAAGAAGCTGAGCGTCTTATACTCGAATGCCTGGAAGAACCCTCGATATTCAAGATACAGGCATTCCTTCTACTGATACGCTACCGCGCTGCCGTGGGACAATTTCCCAGAGCATTCATCATGGCTGGCCTCGCAGCACGGTGGGCTGTAGCTCTACGCCTTAACTACGAGCATTCTAAGCTGAGCCCTGTTGCGCAAGAAGTACGAAGGCGGACATTTTGGTCTCTGTACCTGTTGGAGGATAGCTTCTGTGTTGGCTTGAAAGAGTTTGAGCTATTCGACCCTGATACTATTTATCTCCAACTACCTTGCGAAGATGAAGACATTCACCAAGAGCGATGTATTGCCACAGGATACTTACAGTCAGGGAAGGGCTTGGAACCTGGTGTTCTGGGTTCTCGTGCTGCATTTGTACGATTAGCTTTCATCCGAAGAGCTATTATGAGACTAAGTCAACGGATATCAATGAAGGAGGTTAATCGGTCGGAGCTCTTTTCGTCGATGGAGAGATTTCAGAACGATCTTCTTCGTCTCCAGATCAAACTTGCACCTCGCGATCAGTACCCGCCCTCAAATCCGGAAGAAATGCACCGATCACCTCAATGTGTTATAATGGTGAGTCTCGCATGCCCATACAGCGTCGTGAATCATCTAAAGTGTTTTAGCACATGAGCTGGCACCAAACTCACTGCGATCTTTATCGCATATTTCTGACAGGATACCCCGAGTCTACGCCTCACGCACAAATTGAAGGCATGGCCGTGTCCGAGAAAACGTCGATGAAGGAGAAGCGCCTTTACCATGCTGAGCAAATCGTCAAGGTATTGACAGACTTTGTGCAGCATAAGGATGAAAGCGATATGCTCGAGTTTGACGCAGCCGTTTGCGCATATCATGGTGCCAGGCTTATACTCTTTGGAGCGTACACTGATAGGGACAATCCTGGTCTGCTGATGCAGGTGGCTATCGGCAAAGCACAGCTGTGTCTTGACGCTATTACACAATGCTTTGCCTTTCCAGCACAGCTCAGAGCTATGGTAAGCCTACCTTTACAGATGGACCCGAGCTGTGACTGACTTGGTAGTAGCGACAAGAACTCGAGCGAGTTATACAGCAGTATAAACTGTGGCTCAAATCCTCAGATCACCGGGCAGTTACAACAGCCGACCCAGCTCCATCATCGTTGAATCTTTCCAAAGACGCCTACATACGTCAGCGACTTGCCATACACAGCCTTCTTCGACAATCCGACTTTTTAGACGACAGCCGTGATGCCGCTCTTGAACCTCCATCCGAACCGGTGCTGAGATGGACTCCGTCTATAGAGGATGAGCAGCCAGGGCCTGAGTCGCAGGCAGAGTGGAGTAGCAAAGAGCTATATCCGCCTGGGATGCAGGATTTGACGGGATCTATGGCGGATCTTGATGAACAGTACATGTATTAGGAATGACAAAATCCAATGCGATTAGTGACTGTTTCATGCTGACAATACGTCAAGTTACCCATGCTTTCTCACGTGGTTAGTCTAACAAAACCTGGGGAAATTGATGCGGCATAATGCGTCTCGGCAGACCATTCGTATGAGCTATCAATGCCAATGTCGAGTTGGATCCAACTAGTGAGCAGGGCCACTCTGGGCCACCGCAGCAACTTGGACTGTGCTCTTGGAAGACGCATTGTTCCTTAGGACTAGCTACGGCTGGATATGAAGATCAGACAAATCGGGCCATACACCGAGTTCATTGGCCGAACGGCTAGTGTAGAATACTAGCTGAGATCACAAGCTGCGGGGGAATGTACCGTAGCTATCGTCAAGCTAGGTTAGTGCTTGTCGAGTTCTCATGATCTGTGTTCAAAAGAAGGATAGACGTCGAACCATTGCCGATTCCAAAAGGCCAACACAACGGCTACTAAAGCTGGGTCAGTTAGTTGGCACACTATTGCTCGTCGTTGAGGTTCAGTCATGCGGTGTCATGATCAGGTATTTGTCGTCCATTTCAAAGAATCCAAACTCGCCACCAGATGAGGGATCCAAATGAAAGGGTTTGGAATGATTGTTTAGGTGGCTCATCTGTCGCAGTTGGTTCAGAAACGAAACCGTGATCTGTAAAGAGGTCTCGAGTAAAGACCAGTCACTCCAATGAGTAGCCTAAATTCGAGTTGGGGAATGAAACGATGATATTCCGGGAGTCGGAGCGGCCGTCGGATAAATGACGCAGCTGTCCGTCAAGCGTCACCCTGCATATCCGCTAACCGCCACGCTAGTAGCTAATCGGTTGGTCGCGCAACTTCCATCAGCTCACTTCGGACCGTCGGCATCCTTGTCCGATTGGTCTTGAGGGAGTATCTTTCAGATTTTGCAGTGGAATGGGGTCAATCAAGCAATTCCACGATGGATCCGTACTCATCTCGTGTGTCTGTTCTCCCGAATTCGGTGTCGGTCAACGGCCTCGAAACTTTGACTTTAATCCCGGTCGATAGCCTGGTCAATGCGGAGACAGACCCCTTCAAGCTCAGGCGCCGGATTCAAGCGGGATTGAGGCACCCTGGAGGCGTCGCTTCTCGGTCCATTTTCGCTCTCATTGGTATCCCCAGGTTTTCCTCTCCTGCAATGTCGCTGTAAGGAAACATTGACGATAAAGTTGTCCATTGTGGGAATCCAACAATGCTTTTCGGCAGGGAGAAGTTACAGTACAACGTGATGGTGGGATGTTTGTTGCGGGGAACATGAGAAAATCTCCATTATGAGATCAGCGCAAGGGATCAATCATCTCTCAGGCTTCATAGCTTGACTCGCTCATGGATTTGACCATGGCCTGGACAGAGCTCACCTTGTTTCGGTCAACATATCATAAAGACAGCCAAGACAAAGTGACTGACAACGACTGGTAAATATTGGCGGTAACCTCTGCGTGATCACTGGGCAACAGGTTTTGCCAAGCGTGTGGGCCAAATTTGCTCCGCACGACGCCGTTCCATGGGTTTTCCATCGGCCAGTCAAGGTGTTGATGTAAAGAAGGCTCACGGAATCGCAAACGATTGCACTCAGTTGATGGATTAATTACGGGCTCAACCACTAAAATTTAGTAGCAATACCTCAAGTATGTATCTAGTATTTAATCATACAAATCTCGACCAAAGTCAATTGCTGTCGTCCACTATATAAACACCAATTTTAGGTAGCATACACCCACCACCAAACAGGATGTGGGAGTGCACCACTACAGTACAACTGCTCTTGCCTTGCCCCTTCCGGTCCCGCTTTCCCACCGACCTACTATCCAGTAGAGGGTTACTAGGCTTGCTAACTTAGAGCCCAGAACCCCAGGGCCCCAGGCTTTCCTTCCTTATCTCGCCTCCACTACTTGCCCGCCTTTCACTAAACATCATCCTCGTCACTACAAATTCTCTTAATTAAAACAAACCAAGAACTCAAACAAATCGTTTCTCCACCTTGTGGCCCTCGTCGATATCGACGTTGGTCTCGGTGAACTGCTCTTGTATTGCTGCTAAGCTGATATTCATGATCCTAGTTTTTGGGGTCCCTCCATGCGCTCTGAACTCCCGACACCGCCATGGATCTCGCCTCTGCCGCAGGCGACCATCCGAATAGCCTCATTCACTCCCTCGACTCTCCTCTTCCCGTCTCAGCCACAATTTCCTCTACCCCGGTCGTGTCTCAGCAACCCGTGAACCCTTCTCAACCAACCTCCCACGCCAATTCTCCCGATCGCAAACCCAAAAAGTCCTCCTTGACCTGTACCACCTGTCGCGCTCGCAAGGTACGGTGCAATGGCGCTCGCGAAATTTGCTCCAACTGTGAGCGACTAGGATTTCCTTGCTCCTACGACGATGGCGACAACGGTGCTTTGTCTGGTGCTCTCCCGCGCCGCCGAGTTCGACAAGCTTGCATCAGCTGCCATAGTCGAAAGGCCCGATGTTCCGGCCACGTGCCGTCATGCGATCGCTGCCGTTCCCAAGGCATTGATTGTGTTTACAGACCAAGCAAAAGAGCGCGCATTGCTTCGAGAGGAGAAGGCCGAAGCCCACAGAGCCAAGAAGGTGATCGAGATGATGGTCATAACGATAGTGACCCTGGATTGACCGACCCGGCTAGCACTGCAACGCCCCAAGGCTTTGCACCAGAGATGTATGTTGACAATGTAGTTGAAGCTCCGATGGCTAACGAGCAGTTGTAGTCCTTTCCCAGATGAGTCTTTCGATGCTTTAATAGGCCGAACTTTTAACAAGTTCTTCAATCATGTCCATCATATTCCCATGTTCTCATTTCTCCATCGAGCCTCTCTTGAAGGACGATACAATACGGGCAAGGTTGAGAAGGCTTTGTTGCTGGCCCTGGTTGGTATAACATCGTACCTTACGGATATGGGTCCGGGCATGAAGGAGTATGGTGAAAGATGTATCGACGATGCTGAGGGTCTCATTTTCGCTGATTACACTCGGCCTTCAACCATCAAAGTGCAGGCGCTTGTCCTGATTATCAAGCATCGTATCCTGTCCAAGAAATCTCCAAGCGCTTTTATGCTGTTGAGTATAGCATCGCGATATGCTGCAGCTTTACGTCTGAATCACGAAGCTCCAAATCTTTGTTTCCTTGCTCAAGAGTCTCGACGTCGACTCATGTGGGCACTCTACTGTATCGACTCGGGCGTCTCAGGCGGATATCGTGACTACTCCCTCTGGAGTGCTGATAAGATCCATGTAGGATTGCCATGCAACGAGCGCAACTTTGAATTTGACCTTCCACAACCGACCGAGAGACTCATTCATGATCCTGACAAGCCACGCAACCCCCAGGCTGAAGACGTTGGAAGTTTAGCTCTCCATGTTCGAATACAGCATATGCGACGTCGCATTATGGAGTTTTCTCGACGAGTTATGCTAACTCGCACTACCAAGCCTGAAGAACTTCAAACCGGTATCTGGGGGCTTCAAAAAGATCTTAGCGACTTTGCAACACACCTGCCAGCATCTTTCCAATTCTCAGAAACATCGCTGAGACTGCGAGCTTATTCTCCTCGGATCTGCATTTTTATTATGATACACGTTTGGTGGCATCAATGTCAAATCGATCTATACCGTCTTGCTCTAGGTGGTCTCCGAGAGGCTCTTCCTCGTGCTATCCTGGCATCTCTTGACGAGGGCTTTGTCGACCATTGTCAACAACAGTGTGTTCAACATGCTATGTCCATGGCCAACATATTCTCATCGATGCACAAGCTCAATGCAAAACCCGTTACCGATTTGGACATGGCTATTTGTGCCTATCAATGCGCTCGCGTGTTGACCTACGCATACCATACGAACGCTCCAAAATATGATCTTAACTTGGATGCTGTCATGGAACGGGCCAAAATTTGTTTATCAACAATCAAGTCTTGCTGCGCAGGAAAGACAGCAGAGGGTATTCAGGTTGATTTGGAGAGGCTGATATCCCACGGAATCGCCATTCGTGTACCTTCGGTGACGCCAGATCCTCATGGCCGACTTCCCCTTGACAATGGGTTTTCCCAACAAACCCTCCGTCAACATGGTCTTATGGATGACAATGGCATGAACGACCCTACGCAGTTCGTTCCGATGACTCCTGTTTCAATGTCCGCTATGACCGATTCAACATTCCCCCCTTCGCTCGTCGCTGACCCCTGGGTGCCCGAGAGTCAAGTCTCGCCAGACTTATCGCACCCTACCACCGAAGTTCAAGCCCCCACGAAACCGAGCGTGAGCGTCCCAGAAATCGTTACACGACAGGACTTTGGAATTTCAGAGATCAACAATGCTTACGACGGGGGCGCGGATGGATTGGGCACAGATAATGGATTAGAGTACGGGATGGGACTTGATCAAAACCTCTGGATGCCGAACAATGATTGGCTAAGCATGGATACTCTTCACGGAGGTGTTGGGGCTTGATAGGCACCAGATCCGGCCGGAACATGAGTCTGAGTGTTCCATGAGCGTCCCCATTTCTCCAGAGCCATCCACCCATGACGACACGGCAAGCTTTTTAGCACAGGAACAGATCACAAATCCGCTGACGTCCCAAATATCGACCCGGTGGTCCGAGTAGACCTAGCGAAGGAATGATTGATGGATTACACTAAAACCAAAACATCACCACAGTATCGAATTGCGCAACACTGAGAACGTTACATCAGATATGCCAGTTTGAGCAATAATACGAATTGATGAAGGGTTTGAAGGCGCTCACATCATTCTGTCAGCCTACGGATTGATAGATAATCATTCGAGCAAATGTTCACATCCAACTCAACTGTTCCTTCTGGCCACGAGCCGCCAGTAAGGACCTCGCTGCCTACAGCATTGGACACGCCTTCAACACGGTGGAAAGGGAAGCGAATGGAGGGCTCAGTGTTCTAAAAGTATCATATAAGCAGAGGGTCTATCTGTTTTTAAAAGTTGGGATATAGTACAAGGCCAGCGGGCACTTCATGGACACGATACCCTTTACGATACATTGAGGCGCAAATGTTCTAGATAGTGTATTCATGTACATAATTTATTTTTCACTTTACAGGAGATATACGGCGATATGAAGTAAACATCTAAATCAAACTCTACCTGCCTAATAAACGCCGTTTTCATCCCCTGATCTGCTTACTCGATGATCTATCGTTGTTTCCTCAACCCTTTTCTGCTTCTTTAGCTACATAAACAAGCCGCCGAAACAGAAAGCTTCATGCTGCCAAGCAAATCAATTAGAAGCCTCCTGATCTCAGTTTGTTGCTAGACAAATGAACAAGATGACCCGAGATTGGCAGCAATTCGAGAAACCGTGCTGGGCCGGATGCAGTTGTGGGGAAAAAATATCAGTCAGATGCCTGTCAAATAGTTCCGCAACATGAGAACCGCTACCAAGCCGAATTCCCCTAGACCTTGACACGGAGCAAGTAGCGCAACTTAACCTGGGCAACATCGTAACAAAT
Organism: Fusarium nurragi; assembly: GCA_012977755.1. NCBI lineage: Eukaryota > Fungi > Ascomycota > Sordariomycetes > Hypocreales > Nectriaceae > Fusarium > Fusarium nurragi. Next base: position 118,016 of record JAALXI010000084.1, on the reverse strand, counting down.
GAACTCGTTGTAATACAACGATGCATTTTGAACATTGGTATCGCCAGGCTTGACATTGGGGTCGGGCTAAGTAAATGTTAGCGTATGAATAGAAGTGATGCGCATGAATGCGTATGGATGAAAAGCTTACCATCTTGATACCCTTGAGGCTCTCGTGAACAACACCGGCGTCGATCCACTTGCTGGGACCCGTTCTTCCTTGGCCCCATGTACTATGCATGCCTTGGCTCTTCGCATTGCTGCCAGCATTGGAACTAGCTCCAGTGAGCTTCTGACAGGGATCTCCAAGCTCAGCTTCACAAAGAAGAAGCAAAGCCTCGCCGCCAGAATTGTAAGAGCAGCAGTAGCCGGCTGACTTGGAGGACATATCAGCGAGATATATACCCTTGCCAAACATGTAACCTGACACAGGAGCCTCGGGAGGGGCGATTCGAAGACCCTGACTAAGGATACCACCGTAGTTTGTCGCCCGTGATCCGTGCCAGAGAAGACGACGATCAGATGAGATCTTGGAGAACTTGGAGTCATCAAATCTTTTGAACTCGCCCTCACGCTCGATGCGGAAGATGTCCTTCACCTCGTAGTTCATATGATGGGTAGAGCCACGCGACTCGACGAGATAGTCCTTCAGGTGGCTGAACTCGCTGCTGCTGTGGTCTAGAGGAGTCATTTCCTCAAGGCCGAGACCCTTGAATTGGCGATCGAGCGGATGGATAGAATCCCTCGACTTTCGGTCAATCTTCATGATGTCCGCTGCGTCCTTCATATCCGACAAGCTCTCCAGAAGCTCTATTTCTCGCTTGAGCAAGGTATTGTCACGGATAATGGGCGGTCGGTTGCGACCAAATGCGTGAGGAATGAACGAATAGTAGGTGTTGGAGAGATGCTCAGTAGCAGCAGCTATGGACATGTTGTACTTGGTCGAAGCGAGGTTGGGGTTGTCCATCAAAGCAGCAAGTTCCTTGAGTTGCTGGAAACCACGAGTAATGGTTGTCTTACTTAATTTGCCCAATGGTAGCTTGTTGGCATCATAGTTGAGAGAGGACATGGCCTGTTGGAAGTACTGTTGGTTGAAGATGAGCTCCATCAGTTCCTTGACGGGTTTTGCCAGTGTGCATTCAGGAGGTGGTGCCTCGTCCTCGTCTTCGCCGTTCTCTTTCTTGACGGCCTTCTTGTCATCGTCATCGTCGTCGTCATCATCATCAGAGTCAGGGTTGTAGCTACGCTCGACAAAGGCGTATTTGCCTGGCTTTGGGTTGTCCGTACGGTTATCCCAAGCAAGACCTGACTTGTCCTTAAACTTCTTCTGGAACTGCTTGACAGCATCATCGAGGGTTCCGTTCCCGAGAACAGCCTTTTGGCCCATTTCGCCAACGCGACCCCATCGGGTCCACGTCTTGAAAGTTGCAGATTTAGGATCCTTTAGCACCTGAATGCGATAGAATTTGTTGTTGTTGGCCGAGGAATTGGCCTGGTTCAGCGAAGCGTCATAAATGAGGCCAGTATCAGGGTCGACCCAAACCTGGTAGGTGGGGAGAGTGCAGTGTTCGTCGAGAGGGATGGCGACATCTTTCTTCTTCATGAACTGGCCTTCAGCGATGACCTTCTCCTCTGGACTCTCTTCGGGCTCATCCTTGACGGCGGCCTTACCCTTGGCACCATTTTTAGCAGCGGCCTTGGTTTTGGGCTCGTCTTCCTCTTCCTCCTCAGGTTCGTCTTTGACGGCAGTCTTGGCTTTGGCGCCCTTCTTGGTAGGTTTGGGCCCAGCCTTGGCCTTGGGCTTATCCTCCTCTTCTTCTTCAGGTTCGTCTTCAACGTCGGCCTTCGCCTTAGCGCCCTTCTTGGTAGTCTTAGGCTTGGCCTTGGACTGGGGAGCAACGCTAGTGCTTCTTGCGCGCTTGGCTTTGGGCTGACTATCCTCTTCGTCTTCCTCGTCGGCAGGCGGGGAAGATCGCTTTTTGGACTTGCCATTGGCAGTAGCCTTAGCAGTGCCGTTGCTCTGGGAAGCAGAGGACCAGCTGTAGTCATCCGTGTTCAGCTTAGTACCCTTGGTGTCGGTGTCGATGAGCCACGACGGGTTCAAGATAGGGAGACCTTTTGCGTAGGCAGCCGTGACTTTGTTACTGTTGGAATTGAAGTCATCATTAGTTGACACAACATGGGTCGTGGCTTTTGTGACACTTCTGGTGAACATTCCGCCATGCTTGCGAATGAGAGCCTCAAGCGACGAATGGCTGTGACCAATGTCGTCAAACTTGCCGCTCACAGCGACTGCACAGCCGTCCAGAGGTGGATCAACTGCCGGGGGGTTGGCGGCTCTTCTTCTGGTGGGGGGCATTTTGGCGGGCTTGGGTGTAAGAGGGTTTTGTGATACCAATGTGAGATGAGTGTGGAAGGTCGAATGTTGGTCTCAAATAAGGAACGAGCTCAACTTAAGACAATGTTATCAGTGGGACAAAGTTGGTCAGGGGCTGGGCTGAGCGTGTCATACCCAGCAGCTTTTGGTGTCAACAAGAGCTGACCGAATCGAGCAATCGCCGAATCTCAGGGTGATCCTTGCCCTTGCCAATGACACTCGATGCGTCTTACGAGGTGTAAACGAGTCGCTGAGAGGTAAAGAGGGGAGATGATGGTGGAAAGAGAAAGTGAGTGAGAGGGAGAGAAAATGAGAGCTCTAGAAATAAAGTCGGCGCCTTCCCGTTTTAAAGTCACCCATAAGCTTAAGCTCATATGAGGCGATGTTCAGGTGAATGGGAAGGTAGCACAGGCATCTAGGCTGAAACCCCACTTCCTGAGCGATCCTTTGACTCTCCTGCAAGGGTGGACAAAAAGAGAAGAAACGAATGGATCATTGATGAGTTTTTGATTTTTGTAAGTCAAATTGGAAGAAGACAAGACAAGTCGGCAGAAAAAGAGTCCAATTGATCTTCATCCTACTTAGCGATTCGATGCATGAATGACAGTTCTCCCAACGATAGGTTGCGAGTGCAGGCTGGATACACGTACTTGGCCTACTTGTAAACCACAATTGAAAGGCAAGTGTCAGTTTATTCTGTCACCTTACAAGCCTGCAATCCCAACTAATCTGGGAGACGAGACGCGCCTCTAGGCACCAGCGCGCCCAAACAGTCCATATCTAGGCACGACCCTTTCGCGACGTCATGTGATTTAAATTGAATCCGTCAAGGGGCAATTGCTGCCTGAAATCAATGGGGATCGATGGGTCGGCCTGGAAGCTTAGGCAATGGACCTCGGAAGTAGACATGCGAGACCTTTGACTACAGGAGATGTAACAGATTGATTGATTATGTTCGATTGAGCGAATGGCTGACTTCAATGGCATTGCCCATGCACTACAGTGCCACCGCAAACTATTCACAGGACCAACCGCCATCTATACATATCTCGTCTGGTGCTCTCATACACACAAATGGCCGAACGAAAACGCCCATAGTATCACATACATATCTCACCACGCTGCAAGAGCTTTCATCTGCCCATGGAATCTCCTTCTCAATCCCCATCGTCGTCAGATGCATCTGTATCATATTTCGTTAGCAAAACCCAGCGCTTCCTAGAGATCAAGCGCATATAGGTCCCAAATACCGTCATCAGAATCATCCGCGTCGTTATCATCATCTCTTAGGTTATCCTCGTTCGCCCATTGAACATATATCTTGGGTATCATCTCGTGTCCGACAAAGTGCTTCCAGTCAGGTCCCGTGTATTGGCTGATGCTGTCGTTCTGTCCCTCGAACATGACGAAGCAGCGCGCCGGCCGTGGAGCCCACTGCTGCTGCGGCATGCTAATTTTGATGTGATGCAGTTTTAGATCGGGGATCTGCTTGAGCTTTTCGAGAAGTTTGGACCAAAAACTGATCTTAGGTGAAGCACCTGAATGACCGTCCGGTAGGCGTCGGCGGAGAGTGACTTTGTGTAGTTCCAGTCTCTTGAGTGTCGGCGCAAACTTTTGGACCACCGCTAGTAGTTGCGGAGCTTCCACGTGCATCATACCAAGATTGAGTTCTTCAAGCTGGTGGTAGTCGGGTGACGGCTCAGAGGGCGCAAGAGGGGGTGCCGGTGAAGATGGTCCTGAGTTGGCGGGAGGTGTCGATGATGCAGCATTCGTACGGCCAAGCCACCCGAGAAGCATGCCGGGACCAGTGACACTGGTATGAGTCTCGTTGATGCGCAGGTGTTTAATGTCCTTCAGCTTGGACAGAAAGCTGCGGAGCATCATATCCGCAGTTGATGAGTGACCAGCGTCACCGCCACTGGAGAAGTCAGTGCCTCCGAGGAGATCGATATCGATATGTAGCTTCTCAAGATTCTCCAAAACGGGGGTGACTGATGACTTCATGTAAGAAGGAATGTTGAAGGCACAATCACGCAGATGATTCCCCGATCGTGACATGTGCTCAATACCCTTTGGTCTTGCGTTGGCCTCCCCAAGAGCAAAAAGCACAGAGCTGAAAATGGTGCTACCGTAAGCTGTTGAGGTGTCAGGACCCCAGGCCATGCCACTCTTAAGGCCAGGTCGAGATCCAGTCTCTTGCAACGCTGTAGTTGATCCGTAGCTTGTCCACTGTTTATTAGGACCATCACGAGTGCGTCGTCTAGAGTTGAAGTCACGAATGACAACATCTTCGAGATTGCTGAGATTCTCGAACGCCTCGACAAGCATGTTTCGGTGATACCCTGTACTCAACAACGTGAACTGTCCATTATATAGCTCCGTCTGCCTCTCTGTCCGAGCATTGTGGCCATGAACCTGAAGGGCATGGGCAAAGCGATCAAGACCAAAGTGAACCTTGCGAAGATGACTGCTGAGTCGACTCCTTGAAATGTCAATCAAAGCCTGTAGACTTGTCTCTGAAATCATGAACTGTTTGCGGGTGAAGAACTCATTGGTAAAGGTAGTATATAGAGACTGTTCAATAGAGCGGCATGTCAGGCGGACATTGCCAAGTTCGGGAGTTGTGAGAAAGTGGGTAATACGTAAAAGGACCTCGAGAGGGACCTTTTGGAAGGGCGAGGTTGAGGGCACGGCCAACAAGGGGGCATTGATATCGGCCATGGCGATGTCTGAGTCGGCCGTCATGTTGGTTGGAGGCGATTGAACGGGGAAGAGTGGGAATGCCTTTTATGTGACGGACTTATAAAGTGTGCTGAGAGTGTGAAGACGTTTGGAACAGCAGGCAGCAAACAGGCAGTCGCTCCACCCAGTGATCGATGAGGTCTAGTAACAGTAACAGTAACAGCGTTAGTCACTCAGTTCCATGTACAACTGTGGCAGCTTGCACAGCGCATACTTACGTGGCTTTGGTCCAATCTATACCATGCAGATCAGTTGCAAACTTTTGTATGTCTTTGTTGATGAGCTGGAACGATGAGGGTGAGCGGATAATAAACGGCAATGACGTTGAGGTCTGAGGTAAGAGGGGACCACGCGCTGTAGCCGCCAACGATCCACTGAAACCACCACAACCCACCCCCTGTCACCACGCCCGCTTCCGAGTAAGTTATGTGTGTCTAATGGTCTTAGAGAAGAGGCCGAGATAGGGACGGATATATTGATAAAATCATCTCGTAAACCAACTGGCTCTTCTGCCAGATTCAACACCAATACATGGTATCATTTGTATAGCAAACCCCTGTGCATCCTATGCATCTTCCCAAATCATCATCTACACATCAAACGCATATCAAAATATCATCCTCCTCTTCTATAAAGCAATCCATATAAATCTTATAGACGCCCAAGCGCCAAACATCAAAACATGTGGGTATAATACTATCAGCGCCGGGAACTTAGCGACCCCCCATAAACTCATTCTGTCGCAGGAAGCTCGTCGCCAGCTCGTCGCCTCCATGCTCAGCCGCTTCCATCCAGTGAACCGCGACACACATCAGCCCAGGGTCGCTTCTCACATCACTCTCCTTGCCATCGCCTCCTCCGCTCGAAAACCCCGTGCGGCCTCCCCCATTACCCAGACGGCCATACTTGTCCATAACAGTCTGCTTAAACACCTCGCGCGGCTTGGAAAGAGGTAGCGTTGTTCGCTCAACGTATTCCGGGTTGGAAAGGTAGAACAGCGCAAGTTCGCGCTGTGCTGTAGGAAATCCTTCCTTCGCTGTGATTGTCCACATCTTGCCCGCATCTTCTAGTTTGTAAGTTGTAGAAGGCGGTGGTGGTGTGCCTGTGGTAGATTGAGGCACGTCGGTTAACGTATTTTCGCTTGGCTTACGCACATGCGCATGTGCTGCAACCACTTCATCCGCCATTTCTACCATTGTGCGGCATACTTCTGACTTGAGTTTGAGAGCCGCCAGGGCAGTGTTCCAGAATGCTTTACCTCGTTCCTGCTTGTCCAATACCGATGGTGGAACGAAAGATGCAATAAACTGCAAGTCACGAAAAATCGTCTTTGGTCGGATTGATGCCTCTCGGAAAAGAACCTGCAGCTCTTTGGTGATGATATCAGTGTTGACGTTCCCTCCTGACATGATGGATCTCGTCTCGGAGCTGGCTTGTCGAGGACCAAAGAAAGGTGTCGCAAGTTGAGATTGAAGTGCTTGTGACCGCCGTTCTTTGACATTGTCAATCGTCCCCTCAAGAGGTGTAGGCCGAGCGTTGGTATTATGCTCTGTCACGACACTCGATCCAGCGTCAGATCGATTCCATCGCGGCCTCTTCTGTCCGCTCGATTGCAGCGCCGCCACAATCAAGTTCTCAAGTTCATAAAGAGCATTCAGTTTCGCGTAAGGGTTAGGGTGGACGCAAAACATATTGAGAAGCCGCTGATATGCTTTCTTGAACGGGAACTCTGTCTTGTCTTTGTCTTCTTTGGCTGCAGATAGCCGTGGGGTAGACTCATTAGTACTCGATCCCTCGGTTGAGCCCAGAGGAAGGCTTTCGGAGGTTTCCGATGCCCGATCATTTGGCTCACCAGCGCCTCGTAAGTTGCCGAAACTCTTCTTCTTTTCAATAACCCTTGGTCGCCCTGAACTCCGCTTTTCTTTGACCTCAGATCGACGTCGTGCCCTCCGGTCAAGAGCATCTTTGCGATCGATGCATTCTTGTCCAAGTTTGTCAAACCAAGCATCTGTTTCAGAGCCTCGAGAAAAGACTTGGTTGCCGAGGTCTGACAACAACAGACTGGTAAGAGACTGCCTCAGCTCGTTCAGGAAGCGAGTTTTTTCATCGTCTACTCGTTGGTGCTGGAAGACTGTCTCGTTGGATGACGCTGATGTACCAGGGCGACCTGTTGAGATGCTCGAAGTAGAAGGTGCGGTACCGTGGTTAAGAGGGTGGGAGAAGGTCGTGGAAAGGTTCGTCAAGCTCGTTGTAGGAGAGTATGCACGGGAAGCGCCTGAACTAGGTGACATGATTGGTTGAAACGGCGACCAGAAAGTGCTGGCTGAATCATTTGTATGTGCTGGCGAAGCTCGATCAAAATACTCTTGTCCATCAAGGATATCTGAAAGCGCTGAACTAGCTCGTGGCATGCTCTGGCGAACAGAGTCGAGCGACTGCTGGCTAGGGTTATGCATTGACAGCGATCTGAGATCTCGAGCAAGAGAGCTTGGTCTGCTTGACGTCGGGCTGAACTTGCGATCTTGTTCGCTGATGATACTTCCAGAGTCATCTCCAGTCCACGAGAGTTCCTTTTCTCTGGCTCTTGCACGGTCGTAACCAAGCTTGTCGCGCTTGTATAGCTCACTTGACCACAACACTGGTGCCTCTCGAATAGTCTCGCCAACTAATCTCGAGATACACTTATCCACCTCGTAGCAAAATCGGTGAATTCGCTCTTCACCCATGCAGAAGTTTTCGATACCACGGTTCTGAAGCCATGCTGCAGTCGCCTCAGCAGGGTCATCGCTCAGCTTGTTTGGTCCTCCTTGCTCTTCGGAAGCTGCCAGCAGATCCATTATCTGCGACTCAGTGCGGTAGAGGTAGGACGAGCTTGGTCCCCTAGCCATGTGGGCACGAGATCTTTGGAAAGAGTCCCAGCGTCGAGGCATACCCATAGTCTTGAGCGCTTGACAAATGTCGCGACTATGGGCATATTCCTTCGAGTTACGCACGTCCGTCACGTACCACATCTTGTCACGCACAGCCCGCACGCGTCTCATCATGCGGTCGATGATACCCTCGTGACGCTCTTGACTCTGCTTGAGCCAAACGAGCCAAGCATCATACTCCTCAATGGCAGAAGCAGATCGACGAATCGAGTCTCTCGGTCCACGGGAGAAGATATTGATGAGCACCGCGAAGCCATTTTCTCTGAGTGAAGGAGATGCGAGGGCGTTGAGCTGGTTGAGTGTCTTCCAATATTGGTGGGATGAGACAAAGTCGGCAAGTGCTTTGGATTGTGATGAAGCCGCCTTGAGCATTGTGATGAGAACGGCTTCTGGCTTGCCATCCTTGGTATCTACCTCGGGAATAGACGCTTCCCGCTTTTCATTAAACTCCTTGCCAAGCTGCTTTCTGTAGGGATTGCGGCTGGCCATCGAACGCTCGGTCGTGATTATCTTGGTCTTTGACTTGTACCTCTTCAGACCAGAGGCACGGTTACTGAGCTGCGTCCGGCTGTTCTCAGGCTCAAGGCTCCGTGGGATCTCATAGTCCTCTACCAACTTGAGAATTGAATCACGGAGTTGATGGTAGTCCTTGTCGAGCTCAGGCCCATCAGAAACATCTTCCTCATCAGTGTCAGTACTAGATGAGTTTTCTTCGTCATCTAACTCCTCGTCGGGATCAAAGGTCATGCTTGTGGATAGACTCTTTCCATCAGACGAGATGAAGAGTACAAGCCATCGTTCGGCGCAAGGGTGGCATGTACCACGAACAATGTCAGAACCTAGATTCTGTGTCATTTCATGGAGTGCCAGGCGCAGTCGATAACCGTCATCTTCGTATTTGTTCAGACGCCTCTGCAGCTCTGAATCCATCGCCGGTGGAGAGTACCGCTGAGGTGTCACTGATACCTGATCATCCATGTACCCATCTCTGGTGGTCGAGTCACTAAATACCGAAGACGCGCTGGTGCTGATGATGGAGACAGTATCAAAGTTGCTATTCCTGGGGTTTGACATGGAAATAGGTTGCGAGATAGAAGACATGCCAGATATGGAGGCTGGTCCTGATCTAAAGCTGCCCGAAGCCGAGTGTGGTCTTCTCTCTGGAAACATGGCATTCACCAAAGTCGCTAGATCAGCTGGGCTAATAACCAAATAGGGGTGGACCTCCTTAGTTTCTCTCAGGGATGTGATGGACCTTGCTGGGAGTAGCTTGGCAGCCGGTACCTTGGAGCGGGATCCCTGGAAACGAGCGAGGATGCTTTCCACATGGCCTTTGATCTTGGGAGGTACCTCCACTGGAACACAGGTTGCTGAAGGTTTACCGCTCCACATGCTGGACACATACTCATGAGCCTTCATGGCTACCTTTTTCAGAATCTTCTCACGGGCGTAAGGAGTGATGTGGTACTCGGCCAGCATTCCATAAGACTCTGGATGAATGATGACGCCCAAAAGGAAAACGAAAAAGAGGCATCTCCAAACCAACCATCGGGAGGTGTTTTCGACATACTTGTGGTCAAGCTTCTTCAAGATAGCATTTCCAAGTTCCAAGAGTCCTTCAGGTATTCCAGTGGCATCTTCGTCGTCGACAAGCTCAAACAGTTGGTTGACTGCCCTCTCGTAGAACTCCTTGGCTGCAACTTCATCTGAATGGTTCCAATCGGATAAGTTGAATCTGGTACCATGCTGGTCCTCGGCCCGGTCTAGCAAAAAGGCCCCATCCTCGAGAATCTTCATCAGATACCATTCCATATTGGATTTGCCAGACCAGTCACGCATTGCTGTCCAAATGTTGAGAACGGAAATCAGAAAGTGCTCGCCAGTGGATTTGGGCTCCGAGATCAGTCGTGCCAGGGCAGTGGCCCATATCTCGGTTCGTCGTTGATCCTCAGAACTATCAGGCCCGGCAGAATTGGCAAAACACGTGTGAATGAGTATGGAGAGGGGGTCGTGGCGTTGGAAAGACAACAGTCGCTCTATGTCCACAGCAGTGCTGTTTCTTCCGGACGCGCTTGCGTGGGATCTTCCTCCAGAACGGCCATGAAAAGGAAGGACAGATTCCACGGGTTCCAAACCTTTGTGATAAGTCAAGAATGAGTTCAACTCGGAACTTGACAGAGAGCATATACGAGTGGCCAGGTAATCCGGGTTTGTACGGAGTTGTGTGAGAAAGTCCAAAAAGGTATCGCGAGCAGATGCAGAAATGTCGTGCAGAAAAGGTGTTATTGATTTGAGGGGACCAAGAGCTGCCGAGTTAGTGGGAGTATCCAAACTTTCCGAAGATCCAAGACCTGCGTTGGCTAGACCTTCCATCTCGGGATCGAGAAGCGCATAACGGCGAAGCTCATCGCAGCTGTTGCGAACATCATGAATGGCGCTGTACAAGGCAGCAAAGTTCTCCTTGTCGTCACGACGGAAACTATCGACCAAATTACGATGGGCTATTTCCCCGCAACGGGTTAAACGGGCGCTGAGGGCGGTCGAAACTAAATTCCTCTGCAGACGCAGACGGTTATTCGCGCGCTTGCGCTCCTGGTACTTGGATAGTCGCACTAAATGAGCCAGCTCTTCGAGGGTTGTACTTTCTGATTCGGGTGAAAGATGTGGATTTGAGTATTGCGAAACATCTTGTAATAAAGGTTTAAATGTTGTTGAAGGTCCGTTGTCGGACTCGTTATCGCTAGGCTTCAGAGCCGAAACTCTGGGGCTATTTCTTGGTGAAGGTTGGCCGGGCATATTTGGCTGTGCCACGATTGGCTTTCGAGAGGACATGACAGGCGAATGTTGGTGAACATGACCCCGACGGTCCTTGTCGTCAAGGTGCCGCGGTATCTGTTTGGGGTCGCGGGTTGGGCTAGGGCTCGGAGAGCGTCGTCGTCGAGATCGTGGCGGTTGCACATGTATATCGACAGATGGAGGGGGCGAGCCCGAATCTTGCGCACCAGTGGACACAGCTGCGAAGCCAGTCAAATCAGCATAACTTGAAGACAGAAGGGACCAGACAGTAGTCAGAGTCAGGTTCTGGCAAAGAGGCCGAATGGCAACGTCGAGACGTACTGGGAGCAGAATGAATGCGGACGGGTGAGGACAAAGATCGCTGCATTGAAACCATTCTGAGCTCTTAGAACTCTAAGGCGCAAGTGCGCAGCTGTGGCAAGCTCTCAATGAGGCGCCTCTCACTGACTTGTGAGCACAGGTATATGGTTCGAGTAGATGCAGGCGGAGCAAGTCGCAAGATAGATCGTTATACGAGGGTTCGAGAGGGATGCTAGACCTGCCAGCAAAGATCGGACTAAGTAAGGAGTGACAAGGCGCGCGAGTTGGAGATGATGGCGCGTTCCGAACTGTTCTAGCGTATGGAGGACTAGGGTCGTATTATTCTGCGCAAAATCCGACGTGCGACTGCAACTTGTGATACAGGACGAGAACACGAGTAGCAAGGGAGGGAGAAATCTATGGTAGAGGAGAAGAGAGGAGAGAAGAGAGAAGATGTGGGAGGTAGGAGATGAGTTGAAGTGGGAGGTGGGGGGGGGGGAAGTCAGGTATCGTGGGAATAGACGGACTGATATTATGGTGCTGTAATAACAGAGACAGCAAAGGGGCCTCGCAACTGACACCTGTCGGTTACTCCGACTGCATAGGCACAGACACAGGCGCAGATACGGACACAGGAACAGACAACCTTTGGACAACGAGATCGGGCTGGGATAAGGATAGGATCCAATATGATGGGGTAGAAGTATCCCATCCTATCCCTACCTCGCTATAACGGGCGGGAACAGGCGGTTCGGTGCGGTGGTGGGTACTGCAGTGCATCCAGAGCTGGCAGACATACCCCACTAAGCCCGTTGTAGCACGGCAATGCGGGCGAGATTGAAGCGCAATTGGGTCAGCGACTCTTTTATGGGTTGGTACCTGAAGCCCTGTGCGATTCGCACGTGTCGTCCAACGCCAGGCCTGCCCTGGTTCAAGGTCGGGCCGGGTCACAGGGGAGTTGTGCGTTGGCAAGCGCTACAATGTGCGTCGGATCAAGTAAGATCCAAGGCTGAGTCAAGTTGAGTTTCAAGTGATCGGTGAACTACAGACTGTGGACCTGAGAAGAGGCTCTCCCTTGACCCTATCGAGAACACCTGTTCTGTCCCATCGTTGTGGTTGAGAAGTGGAACAATGCATCCACTCGAGGCAATTAAGTCATGATGACTCTACGGGTAGGACAGTTATGACTTGCAGGTATGGGATCAGAAATGTATATCTTTCATTAACGCCGAGTTGACTTTACAGCTGGAGGAAGTAACCTTCATCCTAGGAAACGTACAAGTGCTTCTTGCTTGGTGTAACTTGAAGCTCTGAGTTGTCATTGCATTCCCACCAGTCAGTAGGACTATTTATGATGAAGAAAGCCGACAGACAATGACAACCGCGAGGACAAGCGAGAAAGGACCAAAAAGAAGAAACTTGAAATGAGCAATAAGGAAGAGAAAAAAACAAACAAATATCTGCGTATCCCCGTGTTCGGATTGACTTTTTTCTTGTATTGGCGGTAATTCCTACACCACTCATGATGCTCATCTTCGAAACAGACATGATACATTAAACTTAACATGTGATAGAAACATCAAGACATGTCCTTTTCCAATAAAGTACCTCATCCTTAACAATTCCCATCATCTTCCTACCAAATCTTCAGCATCACACAATGTACCAAACCCCCTCCCCCCATCCACATCAGCGACCAATCCCATCGCACCACGCCAGTTCCCTCTATGCGAGGCAAAGACAACAGCTGCTGCAACTCTACAGCAACTGGGTTGTGTGCCAACGCATCGGCATCCATAAAACGCTCCCGACCCCCAAGACACCAATCATGCGCCTACCTCCACATGCACCGTCTTCCAATCAGTGAATGCCAGCCTAATTCTGCGCTGAAAGCTCACCGAGAAGCCCCAGCCATTCATATTTGTTAGACAGACCGACATGTTAACAGTCCAAGCCAGTTATGCAGCCGTATTCGGTCTGATATCAACCTACTCTCAGCTGGCTCTGACTCTATTCCGCCACTCCAATGCAACTGTCCTTATTCGTCTTTCATAGAATAGCATATTTGTCCTACCCCCATTGTCCTGTACCAGTTGTGCGCTGGCTGCTGCTCCACCATCAGATATCCACCGCATTTTCCCAACAGTTCACGACGACTTCATCCGTACCAAGCCCCGGCATTTCCCCAGTATCTATGGCTTTTTTTCAGCCGAGGCCGCCTTTTCGTCATGCATGTCAGCGCGTGATCATCACAACAGAGGTTGACAGGTGCGCCCGTGGTGTGCTGTAATCCCGCTCATTTCTGAGTTCAACCTACGCGCCGGTCACTACGATCACCTCGGTGATGCTCTGAGCCATCAACTCTGAATTCGGACACCTTTTCTTGACTAGCTTGATCAGTCGAACCAATCCAGAACAGCCTCCAACATGCTCATCCTGTCATTCATGATTCGCCAACTTCTCCGACTGGTCCTACCTGTGCATTATGCAGGCGCTACTTCTAGAACCCTGCCATGTGTAGTATGAAATGTATTCGCCGGCAAATGTCTCACATCACGGGCATTGAATAGCTTGATAGACGCATGAATTCATAGATGCATAAACAAGTGGAGTGACTACATCTTTGCCAAATAAGGGTATAATATCAACGCTCCGACCAAACCCAAACCAGTGCCGTATTAGGCATGCTGCAAGTCTTCCGCATAAGCTGGTATGCTCGCTAAACCGTCATTTTTCTTCATGTACTCAATATATCTCAATCATTTTAACGGCTTGGAATCCCATTAAATTCCCCTTCCAAACCGAATATCAAAATCCTTCAAGACGCTCATTATGCTTGCTGCTTCAACCTCGATAGGCATCATCGCACCAGGGGGTGCTGGTCGAGTACCAGGTCTCGGAGTAGCCTTGAGTTTGGGCAGCCAAGAGCCAATATCATCCGCTGCCTTGGAAAAGTTGCGATGGCTGGATAGTGTTTGGTATGCCTCGGCACAACTCAAGCCTAGGCTGGGTAGGCTTGGGAGGTTGATCTTCTCCGGCTGCTGAGGCTGTTTGGGCTGAGACTTGCAGCAGCCACCACCGGCCCCCTTGCCACCGCAGCAACCAGAGCTACCGTCCTTACGGTTGAAATTGGCGGCCATGAGGCGACAGAAAAGTCCAGACTTAGGATCAGCTTGACACTGAGCACAGGAACCAGGTCCATTGGGGCCACAACCTCGACGCTCAGTTGGTTGAGACTGTGTACGGCGAGGGAGCTTGACAGCTCCATCGGCAGTCATCTCCATAGCAAGTATAGGGAGATCATTCTCTTCAGGAGGAGGGGTCTGAACCTGCTGAGAGATGGGGGGGAGGGTATCATTAGGAGTCATAGCAGGAGTTGCCAGTGCAGTATCGGCGCAGACACAGTATGTACCATCCTTACAAAAGCCGCAGCCATCTCTGAATGGCATAGAGTCCATTGAAGGGAGTTGAGAGGGAGCAGAGAAAGCTTCTTGGGTAGCTTTGCGGGAGAACATAGCTGTATAGTCAGTCTCCCCAGCATCATGACCGGGACTAGAGCGATGCCTCTTCTCGTACGATACATCTGCCGACGGTGAGACGGGACGCTTCAAGGCCTGAGATTGATTCAGAGCCTCAGCCGCTTCATCGAGACATTGGCAGTTCGATGTGAGAGTGCACTTGCCACAGCCGTTGGCGGCGGAATTCATCACCTCTTCGGCACAGGCACAAGGTCCGTTGGGGGAACAGTTACCACAGGTGATAGCAGTTTCAGTATCATGTGTGTTCATGTCGAGTGTCTCTGGAGGAGAGATGATCTGTGAGATGGAAAAGGAGTGGCCTGACTGACGATCGGGTCGTTCGTCGGGAAGACTGTGTCTTGGTGGTTGGCTGGTAGGACTGTGAATTCCATCAAAAGGATTCTGGGAACTCATGCTTCGGGACTGGAAGTTCGAGCTGAAAACTCCTTCATCAAGTCGACGTTTGAGAGTCTCAGCTTCTGTTTCAACCCGGATACGATCCTGTCTCTCCCGCTCGAGCATGTTTTCAAGCAGCATGCACCGGGACCGGAAGGATTGTAGATCAAGTTCAAGTTCGTGAATCTTGTCTTTGAGTTCTGACTCATGCTTTTCTTGAACCTCACGTTGCTGATCAAGTTGTTCCTCGAGTTCCCCAACACGAGCAGCCCTCCGCTCTCGGAAAGCCCTTTGAGCTGCGCGGTTTTGAGCCTTGCGTTTAGTGGGTGGTGTATCGGTAGCAGGCTTCCTGCCAGGCTTGGGCCTCGGAGGGATCACCCATTCTTTAGAAGTCATAGACACCTTAGGAGGCTCCGGCGGTGCCGGGCTGGGGCTGATTACGGACGACATGGCCATCTTGTTGATGGAAGGAAGAGCAGTGCGCTGTTGAGGTTGTGTGGGTGGAGGTGGCTTCGCACTCGGCTTGATGGAGAGTGGCGTTCTGTGGCTGTGGGGATCGGTTGTGGCTGGTGATGCAGGTCCTGGGGCGGCCGAAATAGCTCGATTTCTGGTTCCAGCAGGTGCAGGTGCAGCTCCAGGAAATCCAGCTCCAGGAGATTCAACTGACTGGCGAGGAGATGGTCCAGGCATGATGAGAGTCGACTGGTAATAGATGTTGTGTGGTTGTGGCGAGATCGGGTCTTTATCGGTCGGTCGGTTGAGCCAAATCGGGTCGGAGTTCCGAGAAGTAGATCTCGAACAAGTATCAAATGCAGTCTCAAATGCAAGTGTCGTAGTCAATTTGGTATCGCTTATCTGATGTTGAACCAGGATGTTTTGTCAATGGAGGTTGAGAACTGGCGTGATTGTTGAATAGATTGATAAGATTGTTTGGATCCGTAGCTGACGCAGCTACGATGTGACAGCTCGGTACGATCTCGGCTTTAGTCTCGGTTGATTGATATGGCTGATAGCCAGAGAGTCAGATTGATAACGTCTTGATGAACCCATTCGTGTAAACACAAGCAGAGAAATATCGCTAGGCAGCACAGAATGAGAGGAGTAAACATGGAAATTAATCGCGGGGTGCGTCGCTACTTTTGTGCCCCGACCGCATCCGACGGTTGGGAAACCAATGGTCCGATTCCAGGAGACGATAGTGGATCTGATCAGATTGATAAGATTTGATTGATAAAAAACTTGCTGCCGCGCATACGCCAGGCAGGAACCCCAATGCGCCAGGCAGGAATTTGCATGTGGGCGACCTCGCAACCACACCCAGGTGAGGGTTTATCAGATTATGGCCGAGTTCAGAGGCAACTTTTCTCGTAATCTAAATGTACGGCCAGGCATTCACCAGGCGTCGAGTTTCATCAATGAATTTCAATCAGTCATAAACTGGCGGCTTCGCAGCGCCTTGGCCTCCATGTCTTGACTCCCCCACCCACACATAGCGAATTGTGAACCCTACGAACAGGCTGTCCAAACACAACTTTTGACTCGGACATTTTATCAGCAGGGAATGATCAACTTGAGTGATCTTCTCAGAGGCAGTTAAAGTGACGTCGCAGAGCGTAATTAATCTCGTCATGATGTAACAGGAGGTAGCATCAACCCTGATAATCTCCAATAGACGTTCTTTGTTAAATGGGCTTCCTCCATTGAACCCTCTCAAAGCACGGGGCTTCACCTTTCTAAGTGATCCGAGGCTCGGGCTTACTTGGAGTAGGACGGCATAAGTCGGAATTGCGCGAGTGAATTCGTGATCCCACAACCATCAGATAAGATCCGGTCAAGATCAGTTAGTGCCGATCGAAGGATCCTCACTCCGATTTCGCTCCCAGTTTGCAATTCTTCCAATGTGGTTTGTAGAACACAATCATTCATTCCCCAAGAAAGAAAGCATTGAGACCTTACTCACGTGGATAACGTACATGGTTTCCGGACTTTGAAGGCCGATCATACGACCGTCTAAATCCTTTCGACGTTAGACGATGTGGGAGAGCCTCAAGTTATGAACGTTGCCGGAGACCGAGATCATATCTAACAGTTGCCCTTGTCTTCCCTTTTAGCTAGACACAACCTGGCTTGTAGCTCCGAACGTATCCTTGGGAACGCGAGCTTCAAATCGGCTTATTAGACGTAATACGTATCCGCGTCTCTGACTCTGTCCTCACTCCCGCTTGCCGCGTCCATTGGGATTTGACCCTGGCATTCAGTGCGTTACCATCTCCACTGAGCTGAGGGGTTTGTGCGAAGCAAGTCTAGACTAGAAACAGCTGCAAATGGTCAATCAAAAAGGCCTCGGCTTCCGGAACTGTAAGTTCCAGATGAGGCGATCTTGGCGGGCAGAATCTCGACAGTGCCAAATGGTCCAAACCCAGGGCCGGAGGCAAGATTAGAGGCTCAGTGTGTCGATTGAGAAGATATTCGTTCTGATGGCAGAGCCCTGCTGGCAAATTCGTGTTCGTGTTGCACTTGCACCGAATACAATTGAAGAAAGTCTGACACACCAAGCTCAATTTGGCGAGACAGCAACCGAAAAAGAAAAAAGAAAAGAAAAAGGTTCGAGATACTTTGAGACTCTGATCATCTCCTCATTGTCTAAACGCTCAGTATGCTGACATTCATTAGCTACTTAAGTGCTTTTGACATTTTGAGAGATCCCGACAGTGATCTTGTTCTCAGAACCCGGGTCTATCGATAAGATAATGAGACCCTATCAAGGCTAGTGCCGCCGAGAACCACCTGTTCCGTCACCTGGAGCTCCACCAATCCATGCCACCTCACCTTTAGTGCTATGCATATCTAGACACACTTACAGACTACACCACGTTAATGGTACCACCACCCACAATGGCCGCCGCGCCGGACGCTTTCGCAAACTCCATGTCGGGCCTCGTCGTATCTGCTCCGTTCACCCTCTCCGGCTCCGACTCTTCCTCCGTCGACGAGGATGCTCCCCTGCCTTTCCCCGAAGCTCTCCCTCGTGCCGACTTCCTCGCTGAAGACTTCCAACCTGCCGCCTACCTATCCGCTTTACCACATCGTCACCAAACACTTGAGGACCTTCGATCGGATCTGCGTGACCGAAGCGCTGCTATCAGCTCTGAGCTGCTCGAGCTTGTCAACTCAAACTACACGGCGTTTCTTTCACTCGGTAGCGAACTCCGTGGCGGCGACGACAAGGTAGAGGACGTCAAGGTTTCTTTACTAGGCTTTCGGAGAGCTGTTGAAGAGGTCAAAACACGAGTATCTGAGCGCAAGGAGGAAACAAATGCCCTCAATGGGGAGCTACGTGGTGTACGGTCAGCTATTGAGCAGGGCCGAAAGTTGATTGAGTTATCTGAGCGTCTTGCCTCCTTGGAAGAGCGTCTCTCTCTGGATAGTTTGCCGGCCGATCAAGAGTGGGACGAAGAAAGCGAAGACGAAGAGGAGGATGGCAGCTATGGAGGTTCACTTACGAGATTGCTCGCTTCAGCTCAAGAATGCAGCCGTATCACAAAGCTTCTTGAGTCTCTAGACCCCGATACACCTTTTGTAATCAAGATGGAGGAGCGTCTGACACGTTGCAAAAACACATTGCTGCTGGACTTGGGCAATGCTTTGAAAGAGGCCAAGAAGGCCGGTGTGCAAGGTCAGGATAGAGTTCTCAAATGCCTCGCTATATACAGAGTGCTAGATGCACAATCGGAGGCTGTCAAGGCACTCCGAGGTGGTTGAAAGATCACTGTAAATCAAATCCTAATGATACCCACGACCACTCACAAGGTCTGTTGGATAATATGACATATGGTACAATTATACAAGCTCAAAAGCTATTTTTACATGATGCTTGACAATGCCTCTGGGGTAATCTGCTCTTCGGCATCCTTCAACTTTCCGTTCAAGCTAACGCCCGGCCCATTGGTTGTGCTGAGAATAACCTCGTGGACCTCTTTGTGCACCTCCTCTGAGATCTCTGCGCACTCCGCCTTGACCTTGTTCAGCAACACCTTGATGTTGTTCTTGAGCTGGTCAGGCGAGTAGCCCAGCTGTCCGATAGCCAGACGGATAACACCCTGCCTCTCACGGTAGTCGGCAGCACCAGCAGAGTCTCGCATAGACTTAACGACATCGGGGACGATTGTTCGCATGCGCTTGCTGGGCATGAGGCCCTTGGGACCAAGGATTTTGCCCAGACCGGCCTTGTTCATGGCAGATTCGCTGGCCTCGTGGCAAATAAGACGGTCGAAGTTAATCTGCTCCTTCTTGATAGCTTCGAAAAGAGTCTCCTGGCCGACAGCTACGGCACCTGCAGCGGTGGCTTCACGGGCAATCTCGCTGCCCTCGGGGCAAATGACGGCAATTTGCCAGTCGCTCTGAACGGGGTGGGGTAGTCGGACGCTGTTCTTGATGACGGGACCATTACGGGCGGTCTTGAGGTTGATATGTATTTCGTACTTGATCGAAGCGGGAGGCTGGCCGACCTCGACGGCGCGGAGGACCCTATGAGATGTTAGTCTCTTCCCTTACGTCTGATGCCCTACGGCTCCCCTCCGATGCACTGACCTCATAGCCTCACATAACGAGTATTGAGGAAATTCCCTCTTGGTTAAGTTATGCCTCTTAAAGTCCTTAGGCAGTGCCTTCTTCTTCTTTGTCGTCTTCTTGATCCGGACTACTGAAGCTTGTCGGACTTGTTGAGCGGCGGCCGGGGCGAGGAATTTTGGTATCGAAGGAATGGCCGGTCGAGGAGTCTGTAGGAGGGATAGCCTGGCCATGGAGGCCAAGCAGCGGTCGATTGGCGCCATCGTACGTCGGGATTGAGAGTCTGGCGGACCGGCCCTTGATCGTGATATTGGAGATGGCGCAAAAAGTAGAGGTTGCACCAAAGTGTTTGACGTGGGCCTGGTATGTTAGGCGCCAACTCTTATCGATAAGCAACCAGTATAGATTCGAGTATGCGAATGGAATCATTATTTTTCACAGCGAGCGAATTAAGCCGATTGTATTGATTAAATTATTAACATTGCGTATGTGTCTACAACCAAACAGTAGTTTAATCAATACAAACAAGCATGTCCTTAAGCTTGTTCAGCACAACCTTCTGTCGGGCAGCATCCGCAGTGGTCTTATCGGCAGCATCTCCAACGCTAATAGAAGCGTAACATCCGCCCATGAGAGCAACCTCAGTCTCTGTAGGGAGGCGATCCTCCCCACACCACTCAGTATCACGCTCAGACAGCAGACCGGTGTTGATACGTGTCAGAACCCACTTGAACTTGGACGCATCAGTGCATTTGCCCTCAACCTTGGGGAAGTTGACGTTGAGATAGACATCCTTAGGTAGGTAGGGCTTTCCAGAGTCGACAACTTTCTTGACCAGAGTGGTGGCGAGCTCGGCGTAGACCAAGCTGCGCTGGGGGACAGGGCTGGTGTTGAAGGCTGTGTTTCCGCCAGAAGCTCCAGAGAAAGCAATGGCTGGAATACCAACATCGTGAGCGGCATAGCAAGCTGCGCCGACGGTGCCGGAGAAGGGAACTTGGAGCCAGAGGTTGGAGCCGACATTGGGACCGGCAACAGCGAGCTCGGGGGCAGCGCCATCCCACAGACTGGGACCAAAGGTGTCGATGCCGTATTTCATTGAAGTAACAGGGAAAGAGTTAACCCAGTTGAGATCAGGACGCTTGGGATCAGAACCAACAGGGCCGCTGTTGGCGGGACAGCTGTTGTACTGACAAGCTGAAGTGCGGTCTTTGGGCTTTTCATCCCGAGAGCCTAGATGATGTTAGGCGTGACCGCGACGACTGTGCAATCAACTTACTGCTGCCTGACTTGTTCTCTGCGGGAGCTGAGAGGACGACATCGTAGCCTGCACTGTTCAAAGCGTCATTGAAAGTGCGGACATAGGACTCTGCCCAGCCATCATCGTTGGACTGTACGATCCTCACGGCCTGGACTGCAAGAGGCAGAATAGCGACAGAAACGAAGGACTTCATGATGGCTGAGATGCTAAGGGAAGAGGATGTGGGAGCAACAAATAAGGTGATATTTCGCATAAGGAGTCTTGAAACTATATAATCCTTTTGCATTAATCCATTCCAATATCTGAATCCTCTAATCATGCGTCGTCCAATACATCCTCGTGAACCGATAGTTGACCCTAGTCGCCGTTCACCAATCAGCATCGGTATGCTCCTCCTCACCAGGCTCGCAGGCAAATTTGAAACCCCTAGATCATCAGCAGCGACCACCCACGTGCCGATCAACTGAGCTAATCAGCGATAGCACAAGACAACTTTTCGCGTCCATCATTTCCACGTTCACAGCTCAGTGGTGAACGGCCCCCTGGGACGATGCGACTTACATGCAGGCACGTTCAGTAACTTCAGTGTGCTTGTGTGCTTTAAGCCGACGGCCCGAGCCGTTGCATGGTTTTTAAGCATCAAGAGAAGGCTCGGTCACTGCTTTCGGGTGTCATGCAGGTATTGTCCGGGGTTGATATCGCGAACTGCCGTTATCGGGTCAACAGCCGGCGCCGACTCGGGCGGAAGTGGAGAACGTCCGGTATCACATCCGGTGTGTTAAGCTTGTCGAACAACAGGACTATATGTGGCTTGCAATAAAATTCGCACGTTAAGGATTATGCAGAAGTTGAGATAATAGTAGCAAAGAAAATACTTCAGAATAACTTCTGACGATTTTTAGATAAGTTGTTATATTCCTTGGAGTGATATGACAGCTTCCCACTTCCCTTTTTTTAAGTAGCCAAATTGACAGCTCAAGATAACGAGGAACAAATTTCTAAGTGCTCGGAACATATCGCGGGCTAGTATGTTCTATGCTATTTCGTCTGGTATTACTTTTTATTGTGCCGCATTGAGTTAATTATTGTCATAAAAGTAAGATCGTAATGTACCCTAGAGCAAACGGGATTGGGAATCTTGTATTCCCTCATCATTAGAATTACTATGCAGAAAGGGGAAGAAATAGTGGCAGCGATGATGTTACAATAGGTATGTCAACCAAGTAGGAAAGTCGTAGCCATGGGCTCCTGGGGGCATGACCGAAGTAGCAAGTGGCCAATTTGGTTTTGATCGGAGTTGGTGGTTCACTCGAAGATCAAGATGCCACAGAGATAACTCGTCGTGTGCTATTAAAACGAGTTTAGACATGACGATTTCCCTCCTCGGCGGCTTGTTGGTTGATCGTAGTAATTCTGAGGTTCAACTACGCGGTGACATGATCCTTCTTGGAATCAGTAAATACAAAGAGAATCTTTGTGTTAAGTGATGTAGTCTTTTCGACAGAATTCTTTCCAGGATGTGGTCTATGTTGCCCGTGGCCGAGGGTGCTTGTATGCGTGCGAAAGGACTGTTCCCAGCATCGGTCTGCTCAAACCATGCATGAATTCCGTCGGCTATCTCGGTATCTAGATCCGAATACATCTTTTTGTTGTCAGTTGGATCCGGATGAAAAGAATTTATCGGGCTTTACTTTGAATTTTATTGTCGATGTTGATGAGTTGAGGTTCAAGTGGGTGCCTTGATGCTGGGGTTCAGCTGGCGCAACAGTCATGGCCACTGGCTCAGCTGGAACGATGAATGTTAGGTAGGCTCGTACTTTATTCTCCCAGCTGAATCACTCATCACGTCGCGCCAGGGACCGACTGGAATCGTAGAACAGGCAAAGCAACACCTCACAATGATACCCCCGCTATCCTTGGAAGATGGCTGTGTCATGATAAGAACAGCGTGGCTAGTAACAATGGTATTTATGAGAGAGATACAGAGCAGGGATCGGGCGTAATAGGACTGTATGAACCACGAGATTATGCTGGGTGATTAGTCTTCCATCACAATAGCTTCATATACGGTCTAGAAGATTCAGTAAACGAACTGGAATCTTCGTGTGTTCACAGTGTATAGAACAATACGTTGGGGTGTATCTCAGTCTATCGAGTTCATCGTGCTTAATTTTGACCCCTATATTCCTCACCAGCGGCGCAGAGCCCACTATACTTTTAGATGTTGGTCCAAAAGATTCAACAAATCACAATCCGGCAACCTTTCGATCTTGTCCGTATTGAGATACTCCATGATTTAGTTCGACGATTTATAGTCGCTGGCGTAGGAGAAGGCGCAAAACATCTCGTCTCCCTGCAAGTGTTATCCTCTAGTGAATCCCATACCAAGAGTATGAAGCCATCAGCTGTTGCTATAGCCTCCAAGCTAAAATCCATGTAGAGGAAAAGGTCTGGTTACATCTAGCGAATCCCCGATCAAACGTTTAGCAAGATGTGACAGCATGATCACTGGCGCTCTACCAGTCCACCATTTCTGACCCGGCGTACGTGAAGCGAAGGTGTCTCACAGACTTGACAGTCGTTACCATGACCAATATGCACTGAACGCTTTCATGCTGGCCACAGCCATTGAAACCTGTGCCAAATGCATAGAGGCCCCGGTCCAGAATGTCCTGCAGGCAGAACCAGTGGTTCAAAATGGCACTTTCAAAAAAGATGCGCAATCGATTGTAGTATCCGTCTTGTCCCATTCGGGACACAAAAGCCGTCGCCATATCCAAATCAAAATTTCCGTCGTCCACTACCGCAAAATAGTTAGCTCGAGATGCCAGGTCGTCCATGTGCTGAGCGAGTATACTCTGCTCTTCGTCAGATGGGGGTGAACTGTTTCGACGTGGCTTGCGCGATGTGGAATAGTCATCTTCAGATTCGCTAGATGTATCCTCTTTAGGTTGATTGTTCGCTTCCATGGCAGTGATGTTTTCTTCCGCCTCTTGGAGATCGTTTGTCGTGAAAGTACTCTTCATTTGTCCTTTTCCAAGGGCTCTTGCCGGGGTCTGTTGCCGGGCTTCTTGTAGGTGAGCTTCGAGCTCCTTGCAGCGCTCTTGACTTTCACCAAGGGTCTTTTCGTTCTCCCGCAGGATTTGATCTTGTGCCAGGTTGTGATCTCTGAGCAGATCTATCTCGAGGTCTTTTCGCATAGACTCGGCTTTTTCTTGGTCCGCTGCTCTCTGCTTCTCTTCTAGCTCCAGGCGTAGCTTACTTGCTATGCTAAGAGCCTTGGCTTTTTCTTCCTCTACTTGCCGCTTAGCTGCTTCAAGATATTTGTATCTTGCCTCATATTGATCGGCTTCGGAGATAGTCTGGATATCACGTGTCCCGCCTGGTAGTGCATCTTGTCTGGCATCCAGCAGTTCGCTAGCCAGCTCCTGGAGATGTGACTGACGTGTTAGACGGGATAATTCGGTTTGGAGGTAGATAAACCCGGTCTCTAGGCGGTTGATCTTCTCATTATGATTATCGCCTTCTTCCTTGGATGTAATCGTGTCTATGCGTCTAGTAGCATAATCGACCTTCTGTGACAGTTCATCTAGCTGCCTGTTCGTCGCAAAATTACCAAGGTTTGTCTGAATATCGGCGATTGCTGCATTGATGTGGAGATGGTCATCCTGATTCTATTGGGATGACTGGCCACGGCGAGCCAGCGTTGTGAGGTCCCCCAAGTTTCTGGACATGACTTCGAACGCCTGCTGATCGGGCTCCATGTTGTTATCAGCCCGGGAAAGTTTCTGGTCCTGGGGTCTTTTCTCCTCGTGCAGCCACTCGGCATGTTCACTCTCTCTTGCTTGCTGCATTGACCTTGTTACGCGCCTGAGGTTGCGAGTCGCATTCGGCAAAGAGATTCTGTCGGGTCTCATAGAGTTGTGCACCGTTGCAGGTATGTCAGGTATGTCAGGTATATTTTGAAGTCAATATCTGGAACACCGGTGCATTGCGGTTTCTTGAGATATCCGTCGCTATCAGTGCCGTTCTGGCGTTGTTTTGTTGGCCTCGGATTGCGAGAAGTCAATGCAGTCACAGTAATCAAGCGGATCACGTGACCCCCTCACGGCCAACACAAAGTGCTGCAAACCTTGATGATATTATCCATGCCCCACTTCCGATCAGGAATAACTTAGTCGTGCATTATTGATATTTATGAAGTTGCGGTGACGCTCCGTTCTGGGGGTAAAC
This sequence comes from Fusarium nurragi, assembly GCA_012977755.1. Lineage (NCBI taxonomy): Eukaryota > Fungi > Ascomycota > Sordariomycetes > Hypocreales > Nectriaceae > Fusarium > Fusarium nurragi. The sequence continues at coordinate 92,918 of JAALXI010000084.1, read as the reverse complement.
TGTGTATGAGAATTTCGACCCCTGAGACTGTTTGCTAACGGGTATGAAAATAGTTGGCATCACCAAACTACAGGAAGTCTAATACAACATCGACTTGAAATAACGTCAGGACTAAGGAACCGATACCATATTTGCTTTCAATATTGTTAACTCTACGTTTTTCTTGGATATACTTGATCATTAAGATACATTACGTGTGCCTTCACTTCAGCTTCTCACATTTACGAAGCTGTCAGTCCATCGGTGCAAATGACCAGGTCGTATACGATGCGTTTATTCCGCTGGGCTCCAAATGAAACACAGTACTGTTAAGCTTGCTGTAATATTGACAGGTAGACTATGTGCATAATTTATTAACACCCTGGCCCATCCTACCAAGCCTGAACGCTAAGAAGATCAACAACAAGAAGACAACCTACCCCCGCAAAAGTCCTTCAAGTGAACGCAACGATATCATCCTTCCACTCTATGTTCCCGATCGATACCCAACGCTTGGTCCTGGAAGAGGAGCACGGTTAGTACAATGAATCCCTGACAGTCATCTATCCTTACAAAAAGGCTTCACTGAGGCTGAAAAATAGGAATAGTCTGCGACATTGGGTCAAAGGCTCGTGTCGGCTTTCTTAGGATCTTCCAACTCAATGTTCTGGCCGTAACTGGTTTGCCAGGGTCTGCTGCCATGATGACAGACACCTTTTTACCCGGCATCCTATCGTAAAGATCGAACAAGGCTTGCGGATTATCGACGGTACCCGCCCAGGTATTGTCAAGTCCTTGGACTTGAGCCACGAAGTTGTCTATTTCGGGTTGCTGGTAGCTGGAGACTCTAATACTGAAACCGGTGGTGTGCTCTTTCATTTGGTGTTGCGTACTCTCCAGTCTTGCTTTTTCGACAAAAACGAGCTGCCCTCTTGAGGGCCCATTGAGGTCTTCATACACTCCATAATGCTCAGGGTAGTTGACCTCATCAACTTGTTCTTGGTAGGCTTGGCCGTTCTCCATGTCCTGTAGTCCTTGTGCCTGCAATCTGCGCCAGCGGTTATATTCACCACGTGCGGGATATCTCGTTCTTATCGTGTTGCCCCGTGGCAGATAGTGTTCTAGTTGATGCAGTGGTATGGTCGTATTGATGCTTTGACTATTCTCGCTGTTTGATGATGTGTAAGGAAAATGGAATCTGCTGTGGTTCTGTTTATTTGAGACTACATGGTCCCTTGGTCCACGCGTTACTCGCTCTTGCTGGCACGGGGTCACCACCTTAGGAAGTCGCGGAAGGGTCCCTTCCATACATTTCCATTAGATCAGTGTCTTTCCCGAGTCACTCAAGTCCGTGCGGTCTTCGAGGCGTAGAAAGTTAGTCCGCATCCTCTGAGTATGTGATCAGATTCCCTGATAGCGTCCTCATTCTGACCAAAAGCCTTTGCAACTTCTTCTGTACTCTTCAGATCGTCCTTGACACCTTCCTCGTTCAGAGGTGACGAAGGTGGGAGTTCCTGGTGCCAGGGTAAGCTCCAGTCGATGGTCGTAGTGCTCATAGGACCACCAGATGAATTGGAGGAGGTAGCAAAGATGATGTTGAGCTTTCCATGAGGTATGTTGAGAGGGCACGGAGGCTCTGCGAGTTCTTGATTGCGGCGGCCCAAGTGACCTCAAGACCAGGGACCTTTGCAACAGCATCATCCGAAGAGCGCCTAACCCGTGTCAGAGGCTCAACGGATCTACTACAGATATGACCATTTTTGGAACAGCACGAAGCACGAAATCGCCAGTCGGGTCGCCCATATTGACGGGCGCACAGGCTTCTGCCATGTCAAAGACTCATACCACCGCCAAGAGTATCGAAATTCCTCTGTTTATAGTGAGATTTTCTGCGAATCGAGACCTGTATATAGCAGGTTTTTACGTCTTAACTGCTTCCAAGAAATCCGCAGTCAGCATAGAATCTTACAACCGAATGCCAAAGTCTCCCTCTTCACCAGACACACGCTTGTAACGATGCATCTCTCACAAGATCACTACAGCGATCAAGAAACTCACAAAAGAGGGGGCTAGAGCCTCTGATTCTTTGGCTGCAACAAGCCTGTCTTGTTCTTTGCTGACGCAGGACCCGAATGCTTTGTTGGCTTTGCGTTGGCCATGATTGCGATCGATACATTCGTCAAAGTCATACCCGGATCCCACACCGATGTCGAGAAACAGGTGATGATACCCTCGTAGGAAGATATCCACAGGGTCATGGAAGAGTTACTCGGTTCTTGTTGTTCGGCTACATGCTTCTTCCATTCCTCGAACACAACCGCCGAGACTCAAGTCACGTACAAACATTAAGCGGCTGTTATTGTCAAGTCTGTAGAGGATTGGTGGCTCCAGTTACAAGACGCTGTAGCCTCTTTATTACAGAAACCAGGCCAAGAGCACCCTCCACTGAAGTACTCAAGTCAGGTCAATCTCGGTTTCCCGCGTAGGAGATATAATTAAGTCGGAAGAGAGGGGTCATATTTCTTGCATTCATTGCGCAACCAAGCGAACGGACAAGCCTTGGGTACTTTTTCGGGTCTTTTTCAATTAACTGTGATGTATGGATCCTTCAGGAACATCCTCCTTTACATAAAGAGGCTGTTTTCGCCGATGGGTGACGTTGAAATGGGTGCACTGCCACCACCAATTATGGGACCGACATGTTGGCGAGGCCGCGCGGCCATCCGAGCCCCTTGGCTGCATTTAAAACCTCGAGCATTCCCGCATGGGGATTGTTCTCCAATGCTCTGATTTGTTTGGTTCTGTTTGATTTCCCGTCTTAATGCTTTCATTCGACATCGCGAACACTGCAATGGGTACGATTTGAGGGTTTGAGTGAGGTGAGTACTCGTATAAAGCAACTCCCCACTTACACCTGGCCCCGGTCACCTCGCCTCTGGACGATATACGAGGAGATCAACCCATAAACTCGACCTTATAAACGGTTCTTCTGGACCCTACCAAAACCATCAGCGACTGAGATCAAGCCTTCGACGTTGGGCACCGGGGTGATGAATCGAAGCCACACCTTGAGACAATTAAGCTTATTTGAATACGATTCTCCACCAATCATCTCTCAATACCTCACCCACGGTGACTGCTACCCCGGTTCAACGCAGCAAATGACGAGTGTAACGGTGGTTGGGACGGCTCGGCACCCACTTTCCGGTACCTGATATGCCTGAATCTGCTGCAGGATCGGTGGGGAAGTCTGTCACTGGTTGATGCTGATTGGTTTTACCCTCATCATCATGAACATGAAGCAAGTACTCCGTACAGCCCTGAGAAAGAAAGCTATGACAATATTTCCGTAGGTGAGGCAGTATATCCGTATCCTTGGTCCTATGATGAGTGCGCCTTCCTGTTCCCCCAACCCACGCAAGTCAAGCGTCTGCCCACTTCCCGCTCCTGCCTTCAACCTCTTCTCACATCTCACATCTTACTCAATCCTCCCTCTTCAACCTCCATCTCTACAGACCACCTCTGGTAACGAATACACCCTTTCACAAACGCCTTTGTCCCTGCATGCCATCTTTGACCTTTCCTTTGGAACCAGCAGAAATCGAGAGTCGCCGTGTTCAACAACCCTTTCGACGGTAGTCCCATCCCTTCGGCTGAGAGATTATTGATCATCGTATCTCATTTCCTACCTCCAAACCTTGCAGTTCAATGGGTCAACATGACGCCGTTGTGGATCAACAATGGATCTCGGTCGTCTCGGAAGACTCAAATGTCACTGGTCGTGCCAAAATCTGTTTTGAGAAGGAGATTTTCGTTATGAGCCGCTATCATTCACCTTTCTAGTGGTAGCGATGCTGTTGTTTTTAACAATTCTTCATCATGGCTATCTGTTCTTATTTGCATCTCATCTCGACACAATCCGCTACGTTGGGGTCTCTTCCACGACAGATTTGTTCGCTTCACAACGCCCTCCAACTCGCCCGGCTAAGGGCATATTCCCCGCCTTCTTGGAGTTAACCTGACCTTGCAATATCATATCTCCACTGGGCGGCCTCCCATGGGAGCAGCTTGAGGACCGTCTACTTATAACTCAACACCTCACGGTGGGGTCAGACTTTGTTTTGCAATATCACTCCTCAGGTCCGGCTGTCCGACCTGCTCACCAGTGTGATCCAGGTCATCATTTCGTTTTCTCAACCCTGGACCGCGGATTGCGGCTTGGGCTTGCTCTTTTTGCAAGCAATCTCGAATGGCAACAGCGCGTCGTGTCAGAAGAGCCATCTTAGCATAGGAGATGCAGTAGTATTGATAGTCAATACGTGCAGATCCATGGTTTGGCAACGCCCACATCCTCCCTCCACCTCTCTCTAGTTGGGCCAAATCGGATTGGAGTATCAGTTTCAACTTCATGCGTCTTCTTCAGTGGCTTGCGTCTTGGGCCATCAACTGGAAGTCGAGTCGTTGTCAGCCGGTTCGCTCAATTTCAGATAGTCTCTGGCTATACATACCATGACAAACCTAAAGCTGCCTGCTTAATGGTGTTGATCAATCAACTTTACGCACTTAGAACCTCCATTCTCTTGTCGCCTTACTAATCAATACCCACTTCAGGGATCTACCATCGCCTTCCTATTGACCTTGCTAACCGGAGCTTCTCGATAGACTGTGCTGTCAAGGATGGGCCTTGGCGTCGAATGTACGGGTGAGAAAGATACCCGTACTTCTGGCTTCATGGAGAAGTCGAGCTCAGGCGACTGGGAGTTGTATGTGAGGAGGCTGGCGAGCTTTGCCCTAATATCGATGGGCTCGGGACACGAAGGCTATCGGCATTGGAATGCGAACGACAGTGTTTTTTTGCGTCAGGTTCTTGGTGTACGCTCGCTGTCGCAAGAACTGACAGTTTATCGATGGGGTTACGTTCTGGTCTGCTCTGGCCGAGGACGAGGGCTGGCAGGGCTGGCAGTATGGGCGGCTGAGGCCGAGGTTGTAATATCGGTTGGCCCTGTTCAATTGGTAAGGGAAGCTTTGGTCCATGGGGCAATCCAGCCCTTCGGGAGTCTCTCTTGATCCCTACAACTGCATCCACGACATCTCGAGTACTGGTGCCGTTCTTTTGCACACTCTGTGGAGCGGGTAATGTTGACCTTGGGGGATCTGCTGATAGCGCCCTAGACAGGGGTTGAAGAGGCATCTTTGATGCGGCAGCGACAAGTGGCTGGCCGGTGGTTGATTGTGAGATGGTTGCCTTTGCGGCATCTGAAGCTGGCTGATCTGGAAAGCTTTGCAAAAACTTTTCGACATCATCATTAGTGATGCCGTGGTAACCTAGCAAAATCTTTAGGCGCGAATTTTCAATGGCAACGCTTCGGGCCGCTTGTTGCATCTCCAAGGTCGCCTCAACACCCCGACGCTCATAGTCTTGAAGCTTCTTCTGCAAGCCTTCGACATACTCCTTGTGTCGTGCACGAGACCGTCGTTGGTTGTCACGAATTCGAACGGCGGATGGATTGGCCGAGCCCTCCTTCTGCAGGGCTATGTGTCAGACAAAGTAATTTGTTGCAAGCAGGACAAATCGACGACCAAGCTTCGTGAGTTAAGGATTAGAAACTCACCTTTCCTCCTGTCATGTTGGTAAATACAGCTCATCTGGATGCCGATCCAAAGTCTACGCTACGTCAGTGATGGCGAAAGCCAGCCCATATGAGACTTGAGCTCTTCCTGTTGAAGGTCACCATTTGACTTGCCAAGCAGGACGCGCGTTGATGGCCGAGCACCCAGTTCTTGGCAATGATCCATGTCCTAGACGGTGCAGATCCAGCCGATGTCAAGAAACGCTAGCGTCAGCAATGTTTAAACCTACCTTTAACCATGTCAACCCTATCACAACTTCGCGCAATACGAAGCCTTGCTTTGTTGGGTCTCTATCTCTGTAGAGCTCAAGGGCACTGACGCAGCTACTAGAGGTTAAAGCATGCTACATTTTCCGGTGATCAGCGGCCGTCCAACGGACCCGTTACAACACGCTCGAAATTGGCAGCTATGAAACGTTACTGACAGGCCAGTTGTTGGTGGATACAGCTTGACGAGTTTTCTGCCGTAGCCTCCCTTGATTGAATAACATGCGAATCTTACAGCGAAAGGTGTCTCTGATTGCGGGATGCCCAGACGCCTAGAGGCCCCATATTTTTCAACGCATTGCTGGGCTCGCGGCTGCTGCGCCACGGCCTGTCGGGCCAGCCGACTGCCAAGCCAGCCTCTCGGCTTCTTATAGCCGGCCAAGGTGCGATGTTGATGATTTGGGCTGTTGGAGGGTCATAGTGGATGGTTCAAGGACAAATGAAACCAATCTGCTTGAAGCAGAGACCGCTCTGTCTAGGGTCGGTGAGCTCAGGCACAGACAGGTCAATCGACGAGTCTGGGCCCTGATTTGCCAAGTCCACAAATATAGCTTCCTGCCTGGTCAAGTTGTCACTGACGGCTTCCCTTTCGTCAAGACTCTGTTGAGTTTCCTAGCTGACAGTATAACATCATGAAAGGCCTTGGCCGTTGAAGGAGTCGAGGCTTGCATGCTATGACGGACTATCAGCCCTGGCCAAGGAAGCTTTACAGGAGCTTCCGCTTATCACAGGCCAAGCAGCAGAACCCACTATCGTCAAGGTCAAGAGTCGAGACCTCAGCAGCCAAGACTTGGCTCCAATCGACAAGTCTGTCTTTATCCAATTGCTTGCACAAAGTGGCTGTGTACATGCCGACTTTTCCAGATGCACCCGTGGTCCCGCTTGGCAAGTCTCAAAGGACATTACGACGGTCAAGAACAAGTTGTATAGACGTATCGCCAACAACCAAGATGCTTTCACTCGATGAAGAATTACGCGGACGTGGGGACTGTGATACATCACGGAGATTGCTTTCTATGAACGAACAAGCGCCCAGAATCACAACTTTACAAGCTTGAATGACTGCAGCTGGCATAGCTCTGGGATGCAAATACAGCAGTCTACCGTTTATTATGTCCATCCCCACACACCGCGGCAGTCCTTGCAGTCCTAGACCGGGTTCTGAAGCATAATAACTAGCTTCGTGTAGCTTGAATGTCATTCGCGGATCCGTACCTGGGCTGACTTGAATGTCATTCGTGACTGCGTAAAGTTTCCTTATCTAATTAAACTATGCCGTACAGGCCACAGGGCTTGACTTCGTTGGTATGCCATTTTCGAAAGTCCAGAACTAACCACGGAGACATTACATCAGACCATTCGGTCAAGTGGGCAGATTTCGGAGGGTTAACCAGGCACAGCATTTAGAGCGTCAGGGGTTAGGAACGGCTTTGTTTCCGAACTAGCAAAACATCTGCGTTTTGCATATATCGTGATCCATGTATTATATGGTCCATCTCTATTCCTCATTCAGTTTTTGGGGTATCAATATTACGCTTGAAAAGATCCTCATCTCATCTCCTTCCCACCTATGGCATCCATGCCTCGACCTTTTGTCATGTCTTGGTATTTGTCTCGTACCGTCCACCTCTCTTCTCTCCATGTCGTAGCTTACTTGAAAAGCCGCTTTCCGGTGCGGGTAGAGAAGCGCTCAACGCCATCACCCTGCTGTGCGTGCCAGAGCTGCTGCACGCCTACACCTCGACTCTCTCCAGACAACCTGTAGCGACGCCATGCCTCACGCAAATGATCGGGCCGTAAGGGGCCGCGCTTAAGATCGATATCCTCCTCAGCTGCAGCAGGGTCGTCGTTTGTTGATGGGGGCGGTGTCGGCAATTCGCTCTGCTTCTCTCCTGCGTTGATCCATTCGCCCTGCACGTTGCGGGCTGCCTCGATGATTTCGCCGGCAAAGAGCTTGGCAACTGCTTTGACGGCGGTGCTGACGTTTTGAGGTACCGATTGAGAGACTGTTGCGTTGACGACCTGCACATGTTAGTATGAAGACTTTGCGATGCGTAGATATTGCCTACTCTCTTGACGACACTATCGGCAAGCTTAGCTGCGCGCCAGAGCTCGTACCGGTTGTACTGTTGCGTATCGAAGGCCTCGACAAGCATGGCACGTAGTCGAATCTCCTCCTGCTTCTGCTCTTGGGTTCTCGCAACCACATCCTCCAGAGCCATCTCTGCCTTCTCATCGTCTTCATCGTCTTCCTCCTTTTCGCCGCCTTGACCACTGACGGCGGTTGGAGCACGTCCTCCGACAAGGCTGGGTGTTTGTTCGCTAGCATCATCCTGCTTTGCATTCTTTGCCTTGCGGCCGCGCTTCTTCTTCGGCGCACCGCTGGCAGTGGTGCTGACGGCACTGCCGCTCACATGTGATTGGGCGTCCACAGAGGGAGAGCGCGGATAAGGTGATCGAGCTTCGGGAGGAAAAGAAGTCTGGCGAAGGGGATGGTTGGCAGCAGCTGCTGCGACGGATGCCTGGGATATGTTGGATGGCTTGCGTCGCTTGTTAGGGGGTGCGTTGACGTCGAGGGTTGATGAGCGTTTCTTGTTAGGAATCTGAGCGGGTGATGGGTAAGGCGGCGACATGCCCGACGGCGAGGTAGCGTAGGGCGGAGATGCCATTGTTGCAGGTGGTGAGCCGGAGATAAAACCTCGGATATCAAGTCGGTATGGTGTTTCGTCGTGGTAGATCGAAGGGAGCGACGGCAAAGTTGGTACGTGGTGGATGCACAGCTGGGGAGTGCAAAAGATGTTTCGGCAAAAGTACGTATTCGATATCGGTGTTTCGTAGTCGCACTTGAAGATGCTATTCACGGCTTTCGGAGGATGATCCGGCACGCGTTTCTCCTTCCGAACGGGGGACGTGACGGAATCATTCTCCAGTCACGTGCACATCCACATGATCGGACGCACGGCGCCACGCCCGTTCTATTCTTCAACCCAAGTGCACACATAGCGCGGTTGACGTCAAACCTTGGCACCTGATAAGATAAAGCAGCTTCGCGTGGGAAAGAGTCGCCCGCCCCCGCGAATCCCGTGGCCCCTCATATTTTTCGGCGCTCCGAGCCATTGGATATTTGGACCCTGACTCGAAGCAGGTGCCCGCGCTGATTCTCGTCAATTATCGTCCGGCTTTCGTTGCTTTCTTTTATTATACTTTGGAAAGCATCACTCGTCCTCCTCTTTCAATCATCTCTAGTACCAAGCCCTATCCTCTTTTCAGAGCTTCTCTGACAATCCTACTAAGAGAATCTGATAGCTCGCCAATATGAGCCCCCCCTCCGAAGACGTCAAGAAAAGATCGCACGACGTCGCGAGCATCTCGAGCTCGTCTATCAGCAGCGACGATTCAAACCGCCGCAGAAGACGCCGCGAGCGCAAGGAGAAGAAGAGAAAGAATGGAGAGGTCAGCGTTAGCAGCGTCCCAGCTGTCAATGGCGCAAAGCCCGGCGCTTTTGCTCAGCGTCGCAACAGCTTGGCTAAAGCCTCACGAGATCCCCGCGATGAACCTATCCCCAAGAAGCGCCGCGCACCTGTCCTCCCAGAGGAGGGCGCCGTTGTGAAGAACCGATCTCCCAGCCCCGTCATTGATTTTGATGGTCTTAGCAGACCCAGTAAGCTAGCTACCTCATCTGTACCTTCGCAAAGCTTGCTGACATGACCAAGGCCGTGGAACCCGAGAACGCCGAGAGGAGACGGAAGAGCAGCAGGCTGAGCGATTGGATCGCATGCGAGGTGCTGTGCGCACTCTGCTCGAGTGTATTGGCGAAGATCCCGATCGCGAGGGTCTGCTCGACACACCTTCACGTTACGCAAAGGCGCTGCTATTCCTAACAAAAGGATACCAGGTCAATGCGGAAGACATTGTCAACAACGCTCTGTTCAGAGAAGGACACAGCGAGATGGTCATTGTCAAGGACATTGAGGTTTTCGTAAGTACTACAATTCTCAATCGCGAAACAACGCTAACAAACCCAGTCTCTTTGCGAGCATCATCTCGTACCATTCACTGGCAAGGTACATACCCCCAGCTCCGCACTCTCTCGACAACAGCTAACATTTCCCCCGCAGATGTCCATCGGCTACATCCCTAACGAGACCGTCATCGGCCTTTCCAAGCTTCCCCGAATCGCCGAGATGTTTGCCCGCCGCCTGCAGATCCAGGAACGTCTGACCAAAGAAGTCGCTCATGCCATTATGGAAATCCTTAAACCCCAAGGCGTTGCCGTCGTCATGGAATCGAGCCACCTGTGCATGGTGATGCGCGGTGTCGAAAAGACAACTACCAGCACAATCACCAGCTGTGTCCTCGGCTGCTTCGAGCGCAAGTCCAAGACGCGCAACGAATTCCTCAATCTCATCGGTATCAACAACCGATAAATACAACCGGTAAAAGGTTGGGACTACGGTCCGAAGCAATTCTTCAACATGATTATGATGGAAAAACGTATACGCCTATGAAGAAGCATTCATCATGTATAGGAGGGGCTTGTCCACTGGACATCACCCACAAAGTGCCGTCACCTTTCATTTCATCTGCATTTTTGGCGTTTACGGTTTAGGAGCAGATTTTCTCCTTCGCAGGGCGATTTTGGGGCACAGAAAGAGAAAGGCCATGTCTTCAACATTTTCGGGTCTAAGTTGTCATCAAATATCTTGGAAAACAGGCGGGTAGAGCGTTTATTAGCCATTGTCCCATTAGACGTCCGGGCTCAACGCCCTGGAGAAAAAAAAAGAACTTTTCGCAGCTCTTTGAATGGAATAATTGCCATTAACTGTGGTGATGTTGTGTTTCATGTCTTGGGAATTGACTACAGAGTAAATAGTTACAAGGAGCTTCGGCGTATAGTAACGCCCGACCACCATCGTACATACAGAAGTACCCATTCAGAAACACTCAATTGCATTGCGCTGACCTATGACTCCATTCCCCTCTGGTATTTTTGAAAGCCGAATGAGAACGCCCTCCATCAATATCAACCCCAAGATATAGCTACCTATTCCCCATCTAACAGAGCGTCCATGCCATTTCTCTCATTCTCCAATGAGGCTGTGGTCATGGTGACATCTCTGGCAGCATCATTTCTCTTGTCGTCTTCTTCATCCTGGTTCGTCATCTCCTTGAACATTTGGTCCACGTGAACCTCGTCCTGCTTCATCATATCATCGTCTATTGGATTAGACATGCGTCTCTCGCCCAAAGAACCACGTCCAGTGCCCCAGACATTTGGACCCCATAGTCTCTCCGCTTGCTTTCTGCCCAACTCCGTTCTTGATAGGATTTCCAAAGCCTTGTTCTTTTCAGCGTCGGTGTGGAAGTTGATACCATCATCTTGGCCCTGGAGAAGCCTGTCCTCTAGAGACATCGATGAGTGGTCAACAACCAATTGCGGGCCACCGACTCCGAGTGGTCCTGCATGATAACCATTGCCAAGATTGATGGAGTTCGCTCTGGAATGGCCAGAGGACTGGGATTCTCGACGATCCGAGTGTGCGTGACTGGTAGGGCTGCCTTCTCCCATTCGAGGGTAATATGTCGATCCTCCATACCCACTTGCCAAGCCTGATGGGAGACCACCCGGATTAGAATGCGATGCTGCAGCCGCTGCCGCCTCAGCATTGGCCGCTTTGCGGCGCAGACTGTTCGCCTTCCCCTTTGCATGTTCTGGAAGATCATCAGGATTATCGACGCCATACTCCACCAACATTTTCTGTAGCTTTGTCGGCCGGGGCTTTCGTGTGCTTCGTGATTGTTCTTGAATTGGCGGGGCTTCGGGGGCAACAGGACACCATTTATGCAACTCCTGACGGAAGAAGTTTGTTTCATGTGTCAGTAAAACTTCGGCACCTTCAATCTTGCGTAGATAAAATCTCTGTGTCTCTGCCTCAGCTTCCGTAGACAACAATGGGTTGCAGTAACGGGCGATGTGGTTTCGAAAGTTCTGCGCGTTTTCGATAATTTTGGACAATATCTCTTCTTCCTCGGGTTGAAAAGGTAGGGTCGCCATTTCTTCCGCAAGCGACAACAGTTCCTCAAGCTTGGGCCGCGATGCGTCTCGGGGGATCTTCATACGCCAGTCGCAAATTGGACATGTATACTTATCATCTTCCTTCACCTTACCACGGGCAATCTTGAGGCACTTGTAATGATACCTAGCAAGGTTAGAATTATAGACCACTTCGTCCAAGCCAACTTACCATTCATGACACATCTCACACTCAATCATCATTCCTGCCTCGACCTTCCTACAGATGCAGAAAACTTGCCTAGAACGACTATCGTCCCACTTGCTGGTGCCCGGCTCGGGGCTGACCTCTCTCGAAACTGGCTCCCCAGGCATTCTAGGCGTGTCGTGTTCAATGTCGAAACAGTCCATATTGCGCTCCAAAACATATTCCAAGTGGCTCTTGAGGATGTGGAGTGGTGCGTTCGATTTGCCGAATAGCTTCTTGCCTTTACGCATCCAGTCCTCATGACGCTTTCGCTCGTTCTCGAGATCAATAGTTCCCTGAGGCTTTGAGTTGAGGTCTTCTAGCTTCTTCTGAATCTCTACAACCTCCGAGTATTTCGGTCGATGACGGAAATCGGGGTTGCGGCAGCGGTCTGTTAAGTCGATTATCTGGCGGTGAGCTTCGCGCTGTTTGTGGAGTATTTGGTCGACGGCATTCAAAGTCTCCTGCGACACAGGAAGCGCGTTGAGCTGCACTTGGTTCGAAAGAGCTTCGAGCTGTGGGTAGTGAACGAACTCAGCAACAACGAGTTCCTGAGCCTTTTTCTCCCATTGCTGTCCAGCGATCATCTGCTCTCGATAGAACGTTAAGTGATCGTTGTAAGGAGGAATTTCAAGCCTATTGCCCTCTTCGATAAGATCTTGTACCTCCTTAAGGGTCATATACACTCCTCGATTGCCGCGTGCCTTTTGGTTCCAGCACGATTGCTCCAACACTTTGGACAATTGATCAACCTCGGGGGTGTCCACGTTAAAACTGCGTCCTTCTTCGAGAAGTTCCTTGATCATGTCGGTTGTTAAAGTGGATGCGTTCTTCAAAGCCTGTACGGCACTCGTCTGGAACTGCTTAATTGCTTCGGCGCGCTCTTGTAGCTGCGAGATCTCCGGGCAGTCAAAGCCAATGTGTTCAGCCTCATCTAGAAGTCGATAAATGTTGGATACGTTTCGGGACTCTCTCTCCTTTTGATCTTGCTCAGAGCTGCCAATCGACTTCCGCATGCTCGATTGCCAGGCCTTCTCGTTCTTGCGTCGATTTTGTTGCTTCCTGACGGTGTAATTTGTTGCCTCTTCTACCCAGTCATTGCATCGATTGACAAACTCTTGCAGGATCGGTAATGAAGGCAGGTCGTAGGGAATGCGCTCACCCTCATGAAGGGTCGCACGCAATGATTTGAGCGACGGTTTTGCTTCTTCGTCAAGCAATTTCTCATATTTTTCCTCCCATTGCTCAGGGGTCTGTGCCTTTTCTATCACTTTGTGATATATCGCAGTCATGTCGTCATCCGCCTTCCGATAGTAGAGGATGTGGCCCTCGCCTTGGAATCGTACTTCCTCAGGCGTATCACAGCAAGCGTGATACCCTGCATGGACTAGGCAGAGAACTTTGCCCGACTGTGTGCATTTGAAGCGCGACAGATAGGAGAAAGCCTTGCAGTAACTGCAGCATTGCTCGTCTTCGTCTTGGACATCTTCGTCCTCTATCGTGACTGTCAAAGAACATGTATCCTCACCTCCTATTATTTCACATCGATGTGGTGCCGACTCCAGGTGTTTGGAGACAAATGCTTCTCTCTGCGTCGCCTCTCGTTTGTGTATTCGGTCCAGGGCGGGTGCTAGCCATTTCGCAGTTTGAATTGTGAGGCCTGTTGCTGCACTTTCTGCGGCAGTCCACAATAGCTCGTCATGAGAGAAGCAGGGTTGCCTTCGGAACATCTGCAGTCGCTCAACACCGGCGAGTCCAAAAGGTTCCCAGTCATGAGGAGCGAAGTTGACGGCCTCGTTAAAATTGAATCCGTGATTGAAACCAGCGTGATAAGCTTGAGGAAACGTAATCACGAGCTGCCCGGCTCTTTGGTCGAGCGCATACACACGAACGCCTGCTTTCTTCAACTGCTCGGGGGTCAAGAGTGTAACCAGTTGAAAGAGAAGATCCGGCTGTGTCTCGAAAAGTTCCGGCACAGCTTCCTTCATAGCATTTTCGAACTTCTCCGCATCTTCGCCTGGGATACCGTACCATGTCTTGGTTGCGCCAAGGTGTTGGTAGTTGGCGGAATAGGCGTAGTGATCCTCGTTGTGCCAGCAGAACGTGGAGAAGATCATACCGACATATACCCAGGGGACTGTCATGCCAGAAATATCGGACTTGATATGTCTGAACAGACTTTCAGGATGGAACGGGAGAACATTGAGGTTCCATGGATCGGTGGCATACGGGTTATTAGGGTGCCTTTCAACCGTCGGAAATCCAGAGCCGTGAGTTGTGCAATGAATGTCAGCTCCGTACTCGACTTCAACCGTCTCCTCAAGGTCAGCAACCAATCTCCAGAACTCCGTCTCCACGTCCTCTTCGGTGACAGGTCGATGGCAGTTGAGTTCTTGATCAAAGGGCATCTTCTTCTCAAAATAGCCCTGTTTGAAGTCGTTTGCCTTTTTCTGGAACTGCCTAAGCGAGTACAAACCTCCCTCTTCAAAACCGAACTGACCGTCTCCGACGAGACATCGTGCGCAGTTCCATTCAGTATCCGGCTTTCGTTTTAAAGGTGGGTCGAGGCATGCTGGATGGTAGGAATGGTCGCAAGATTCGCAAATGAGCAGAGAACCAGTATCCTCATCTTGTCCACAGGTTTCGCATTTCTATGAGTGTTAGTAGCACGACCTCTTACAGCACAATTCAACTTACCTCGCCTGGTGCTGGTGGTTCTTCTCGTGGAATCCTTGGCACTGAAGGACGAAATGGCGTCATATGCGATCCAGCCACAGTGGGGACAGCATCTGTGTTCAAAGTGTTAGTCTACAAGTCATGCAACCAATGAAAAAGAGGATCAGTCATCTCAACCAAAACCCCTGCCTTTCGTCCCCAACATCGGAAAGAAAATGCTCTGCATATGCGACAACAAGGATTGACAACAAAGAAGAGGGATTCTATAGCCATGACTTGCCTTTTTTGAGTCGCTTGCTACGACGGCTGTTTGCCGCCTCAGGGTCATCTTTGTCGTTGTCCTTTTTCGCCGAGTCAGACAAACTTTCGCAACTTAACTGACGCTTCAATGCTGTAGCCTTTAGAGCTGATGCCCGGTTGTCTGGTGTGTTCTTTGCTGAAGAGGTAGGACTGTCAAATCGTTTGGGATCGGGAGTGAAGCTCTTTGGCTCACTCGTCGCATTGCGATTCGCACTTGTAAAGCCAGAATTTACTGAGGTAAAGCCCCCAGAGTTGGCTGGAGTAAATCCGCCAGACGTGGGTGCTTGCGAAGGATGGGGTGGAGCATCGCTCATGGGCGTGTCGCGATCTGTTTCAATCTTCAATCCACCAATACTAGCTTGGAGGGCGTCAGAGGCATTGCGCGCTGGGGAGTCACCCCGAATACTGAGGGGTGTGTTGACGTTCGATCGTTTGACTGGGGTTTGCGCAGGGCTTGGGGTCAACGGCCCGCCATATTCCTGCTCCAGCTGCTGATGGACACCGGGCTTTGCTAGGCGAAGATACTCCTCATACGGACAGAGCCATCGCTGATAGGAGTTTTTGAGGGAGGTTGATAGTGAAGACATGATCTTCCCACTGTATCCCAAATCTCGCCCAATTTCTGCCCACTTTTTATGTTTGCAAACATTTTCAAAGCCGCCCCTAGACTCAACTGCTTTCTTTAGTCGATATAGATCAAGTGGCTTTTTGTCTACGTATGGCAAACGATGAAGATTGGTGCCGTGTTGTTTGTGAAATTTTGAAAGGCCATCAAGATATGTGAGGTTAGCTCGTGTACCTGCGACGTGTGAGTTGGATATTCGAATAACGTGGTCGGAAGAGGGTGAAACACGTACTCCCTTCCACGGAGTTCAGCTCTTGTTTTCGAGTCCTAAAATGGAATTTCTAAACAATTAGCACGAGCCACCAGACAAACTATCGCGCATTTAAGATAGCCTGAAGAACGCGCTGGGAGTGCGCCAAATTGTCGCACCTCGGTATCTATGGCAAAGTCTGGATTCCATGAATCCGGTGGAATAATCTTGCAAATGCCAAAGTTCTTTGCCTCGGGTGTGATTTTTCGTAGATATTCGAAAGGATCCCGCCATTCTTCTTCAGTTGGGCGATATGTGGGAGCCTCCTTCAGGCCATGGGGGCGGCTCTGCTTGGCTGTTTCTCTTGCTGCGGTGGGCTGCCCACGACGTTCGACCGAGGTCAGGTCTAGAGGAGCACTCGTGAGTGAGCTGAGGGGTGTCTGTGGATTGATCGGATGATACCCATTGGAGTTCACCAAGGGCTTCGGTTTCGACGAGAAGGCAGCGGTAGTGGCACTGGGTGAGCTTCGAGAACTTGCATTCGTGCCGTGAGAAATCGTAGGAACTACGATGCCAACTGTTGGTACTGAAACCATGGTGAAAGTGGGCAACGTTGAATGCGATATTAGCGACTAATTGGGAGGAACGTATTGAAGTTATCGATCGAGCGTTGCGATTGCGTGGCGTGCGTCGACTTCATATTCGGGCAGGCCGTATCGTCAATAAACCACGAGCATCGCAGGCTATAAGGTCTCCAACGCGACGAGAACCAGGCTATATGGATGATGGGCGTGCGGAATACACGGTGGTATCGTCTTGAAATCCGTGCCTGACTGTCATGTTAATGTCAAGTTATGCGTGGCGGAAATGTTATCGAGAAGGGAGCACGAGGACCCATATCAACTAACACGCAGAACAGGATACTCACGAGAAAGATATCTATATAAAAAGATCGACTGTGCAAGTCACAGTCGATGTATCGTGAACCTCAGACCCAATCGATGTCCGTTGTGGTTATGGTTGAAAGACCGAGTAAGTCAACTCGGGGCGTAAAGGTTGATGCTGAAAGAAGAACCAAGAGTAAGGAAGGAGCGGAGGGTGAGGGTGAAGGGTGTGAGTGGGAACGGAAGTTGGGAAGGTGGATGGGTCGAGGTAATCCTAGATCTTGGAGGCGCGAGCGGCCTGTACCTTTGCACAAAGGGAACGAGAAGGGACAAGGGACGAGGGTGTCAAGGGAAGGGTGCTGCAGGAGGCTCCTGGTGGGTGCGCGCCAAAATGGACAGTGGGCAGGTACCTCTGTTCAGCACATGCCTGGTGCCAGGTACAAGGTATCCGCCGCCCTCAAAGTCACTCACTCGCTGTACGGAGGAAGGCCCGGTGGGTTCGGACCACTAAATACAATGATTGCTGGAGTACTCTTGCACGACGACAACTTGGAGATGTTCATTGAACAGTTTTTTTTTGTTTCAATCAATATCTGCTATTCAAGCAAGGCTTCGTACAACAGATTAATGCTTTGTTGGTCGTTGCAGCCCTGAAAAGCACCGTCCTGATACAGGGACCCGAAAACTCATGTGGCGGACCCACTAGCGACGACATCCGGCCGGTGCCCCCATTACCGAGAATCACATCGTTCACGTCCACAAAAGCAGCATGTCGGAGACAAAGGCTGGAAGATATCGAATTTTGGGGAAGTTGGGGATGCCCTTTGTTACGATTGTGCTCTTTAACGGCGACATTTCGACCTCGTGTTCAATCTCGTCGAACCCATAAGCTTTCGCGACGATGCTTGTAGTCCCTGAAGCCTACAGCCTTGTGAGGCACATATTGGCATCGCTATTGAGCAATCATAACACCGCGACCCGACACATCCAACAACAACTGGAAGCTCAGCGTGCAGTCGAGTATCGCAGTCTGATAGTCACCAATTGATTATCTCTCGGCCACGTCGTCATGGAGAAGGAGGTATCCGAATGCGGCAGAGCATGGTGACATTGAGACCAGTCACGCGCTGACTGGCATCATCATATTCCTGGTCCAATGTGTGGCTGCCTTTGTCCCGCTCGCATGGCCCCTAAAAGTCTGACGGCTACAGCTCAAATGCGGGTCCAGAAAATTCCAATCTGATATTGAACTCTCAATGAACAGGGAATAATTAATAAGTGGTCGCTACCGAGCCAATCATGACGGGATGACGTTCAGCACAAACACCAGGGTCCTGGTGAGCAACTCATGGCATGGGGAACCCGGAGCAAGCAAGTAGACGGGTTACAACTTGTAATAAATCCGCATGGTGGTAATATTATCACAAGATCTGTCTCTCCCATGGAGCATTCCAATACAATATTATCTACATTATCCAAAAACAGAGATTTATCCGGTTGTTATATATGTATGTTGATATACCGTGGTGTGCGGATTTGTTCCAACCTACCGTGTGAATAGATTTCGGCATGATCGTCTAATAGCAGGCGTCAAGTCTTGAGGTTCAGCGCCGGTAAGGTAGACAACAGTGAGTAACATCCAAAGCATGAAACGGCGACAGCTCGATAACTCAAAAGCTACCATCTAACAAATAGCAAAAGCGGGTATCTTCCAAGCCAACGTCTAAAGCAACGCCAAATCCCCAAGCCGATACTCAAACATCTTTCTCGGCCTCCGCTTCAGCTGCTATTGCCTTCTTTGTACGCCGTGGCTTCTTCAACAGTTTCGCAACCTCCTTTGTCGCCCTTACACGGAGAGTTAACTCCTTCATCATATCACTCCAATTTATCTTGCCCCCACAGCTGGGACATGTGCATGAGAGTGGTAACAATACGCCCTTATCCTCACCTTGAAGAGCGTGTTTGCCCCAGCAATCGATATGGCCCATGGCTTCGCATCCGTCGTGAGGACACATTGGTTGCAGTCCTTTTCCCGGCTCCAGTGTTTCGTGACAGTGCACACAATTTCCCTCCCGTTCAAATGAAACAACGTTTTGCGCTTTCTCGACGTAGGGTTTTAAGAGTGCATAGTCGAGAGGCAGTGCGTGGATACCCCAAGGTTCGACCGAAACCCCTTCTGGTGCAAAATCTGTGATAATCTTGATACCGTCTCGTGGTGTTCCATCAATAGACTTGAGCCAGTTATCCCAGGCCCTCTTTGACTCCTTAGCAAAGAAGTGCAGGGTAAGTGGCCATCGTGCAAAAGCCGGCACCCCGACAAGTAAGTGAAGATTGGAAACAACAGATCTGAGGCTGTGAATAGGCTTTCGGGGCTTCCTTTGGCCTTTTTTTCTAGGCGCTCTGGCGGTGATTCGCTCCTCTGTTGAAATATGCGTTGTCAGATGAGGATTCGTCAAAGCCCATCTGCAAAACTCAGTCAGTGAATAATGTGTGGACACTACGTCCTGGACTCACTCAAACTTAAGAGCAGCAATTGAACTGGGAAATCCAGTAACTATAATGATCATCTCCCATGGTCTCAACGAGTCTTTTGCCGTCCGTACGGCACCTCCACGAGCGATGCCATTGTGCTGGTTCAGACGCCTGGGGGGATGGGGCGTAGAACCTATATATATCGATGCATGGCGCACAGTCGAACGGAGAACGTAGACTGTGTAGAGGGCCGGTATAGGTCTTGCGAGCTGCGACATATCTGGTGTGAATGTTAAAACTCTCTGGTGATGTTTACTTGGTGTGAGCGTGAGTTGGGGGGGCGATGCAATGGTCATGACTAATCAAGTCATGATGTCTTTTAGCCCCTTTACACCATCGCCATCGCCATCATCACGAGTAATGCGAGACCGATTTCTATCATGATTGTATTAAGACTATAGTTTTTCCTGAGATCATGCCTCTGCACAGTCTATCAATTTGCCACATATGATAATTTACCCTACAACAAACCCTGCTTCTGCAAATCATAGTACACCTTTTCAGGCATGACATTGCCTTCTCCATCTTCCATCTGGACCACACTTCCCTCGTCGACACGAGTTCGCTTCTTCTCCTTCTGGATCTTGTCCCACAACTGAAGCGCCTCTTCGATACCAGTAATATCCCTAAACAGCGTTGTGTTGGTGATGCCCAAGCACTTGAGACCATAAATGTGTCGTGCCTCGTTAAAGTGCTTGTCGAATGCGCGTCGGCCCATGTATACGAAGTTTCCGCAGATCTCACAGGGAAATTCGACACCCAGACCGTGAAGACGATACAGCCAGAAGGGAATAGGTTTGCCGTCCCATGCGAGAGGGAGCTTGAGGGGGTTGTAGATGCGCTCCTCGCCATCTTCATCCTCGCCTTCGCCATCTTCTTGTGTCTCCTGGGGTGTATCATCGGCGTTGAATAGGTTCTCCAACTCTTGCGCACGTTCGCGTTCTGTCATACCCTGCTTGCGCTCCACGTTGACCTTGGTATCGCTGCGCTCGGTACTCATCGCGCTGGCCAGTCGCTTGACCCTGTACTCTCGCTCTGCTACCGCGCGCTCTTTCAGTCGTATCGCCGACACGTTTCCGTTTGAGGTGCCATCGGCAGGTGCTGAGTCTTGCTCCAGGCGTTGTTTCCTCTGCTCTGCCGCCTTGACGTGTTTTCGCCCTGTCAGATGGTTTTTGTAGACGTTTTCGTTCTTGAACTCCTTTTGGCAATCCTCACACCATACGGCATCTGGCGTGCTGGTCTGCGTGGCAGTGCCGTTCGTTGACGCCGCATCTTTCTCCCAACCCTGAATCTCGCCCTTCTCCCATGCCGTCTCAAATTCGTCGTCGAATGATGTGAGAACCTTGTCTACGTTTTCCAGCGGCCGTGTTCGTCGCATGAAGCTCTCGAGATAGTCTGCTAGCTGACCGACGTACTTGAAGTACTGGTCTGTCAACTTGTGAGGTCGCGTGACGCCGCCTTGTCCAGGGGCAAAGTTGTCGAAAGTCTCAAGATATTGAAGATATGTGAGTCGCCTGACGTTAGGCAGGTTTAGGTACGCTTCGTGGCTGGGGTTTAGATCGAAGAATCGTCCGTAGGCCTCCTCTCCAGAGAACAAGGAGTCCACAATGGATGGCAGCGGCTCTCCATCTGGTCTCCTGACTTTGTATCGTTGCTCCGAGTTCTCTGCCTGCTCTCCAGGGTATCTTTCGTGGTGATCACGGACCTCTTTGAGCTGCTTGTAAAATTGCTCGAATGGGTCGCCTGTACCAATTTGTTGAATCTCTTGTGCCCGGACACCGTTTTCGTCTTTGTAGATATCGAGAAGATTGCTTGACTGGATTTGGATCTGGTCTAGTAATTGAGAAATCTCATGGTCTCTGTTGAGGCGATCACGGATCTAAACAGTTAGCGAGCGATTTATCAAGCATTTGAAACTACTCACATGTCTAGGCTCGTCGCGAATGCGATCAGCAATACCTTGCTCAAGACGCTCTAGATCTTCATGGATGTAGCGCTGTTCTTCGAGTACTAGCATTTTGGCGACTCTTGCAGTATAAAACTTCTAAAGGGTGCCAACGAGTGTATAGTGACAATCCAGAGCTGATGAGTGATCGATGAATGCCGAGATGAGCTTGATGCTCAAAAAATTGCGACTCCTCCAGGTCGCGAGTTTCAGTGGCGTTCAGGCGCGCCATTGTCGCACCGAAGTATATCCGGCGCTGCGCGTGCTACATCTTTGCTCCAAAACTTGCAGGCCCAAAACTTTGACCCCAGAAAACGCCCCAAACTTCAGCGCGACAGCGTTATTCTTATTCCTTGCAAATCTTCATCAACAACAAACGCAATCATGGCTGAAGGCGCAGGAGGAATTGACCGTAAGGCCGATGAGAGGATGGAATTTTCCACCTCCAAGGAGGTTACGGTCCATCCCACATTCGAGTCCATGTCGCTCAAGGGTATGTCGCGAGCTTGTGTCCAACGATCTAGCTAACAATATGCAGAGAACCTCCTTCGCGGAATCTACGCCTACGGATACGAATCACCTTCCGCTGTCCAATCTCGAGCCATCGTTCAGGTCTGCAAGGGTCGCGACACCATTGCTCAGGCCCAGTCCGGTACTGGAAAGACGGCCACCTTCTCGATCAGCATGCTGCAAGTCATTGATACCGCGGTACGAGAGACACAGGCCCTGGTTCTGTCACCGACAAGAGAACTGGCAACTCAGATCCAGTCAGTTGTCATGGCTCTGGGCGACTACATGAACGTGCAATGTCACGCTTGTATTGGCGGTACAAATGTTGGAGAGGATATCCGCAAGCTCGACTACGGCCAGCACATTGTCTCTGGCACACCTGGCCGTGTGGCAGACATGATTCGACGACGACACTTGCGCACCAGACACATCAAGATGCTGGTTCTCGATGAGGCTGACGAGCTCCTCAACAAGGGATTTCGAGAGCAGATCTACGATGTTTACCGATACCTCCCCCCTGCCACCCAGGTCGTGGTCGTCAGTGCCACTCTCCCTTACGATGTGCTTGACATGACGACCAAGTTCATGACCGATCCCGTTCGCATTCTCGTCAAACGTGACGAATTGACCCTCGAAGGCCTCAAGCAGTACTTTATCGCCGTCGAGAAGGAGGACTGGAAGTTTGACACCCTATGCGATCTCTACGATACCCTCACCATTACGCAAGCTGTCATCTTCTGCAACACCCGCCGCAAGGTCGACTGGCTCACGGACAAGATGCGTGAGGCCAACTTCACCGTCAGCAGCATGCACGGTGACATGCCTCAAAAGGAGCGTGACAGCATTATGCAGGACTTCCGCCAGGGCAACAGCCGAGTGCTCATCTCAACCGATGTGTGGGCTCGTGGTATCGATGTGCAGCAGGTCAGTCTGGTTATCAACTATGACCTGCCAAGCAACCGTGAGAACTACATCCACCGCATTGGTCGTAGCGGTCGATTTGGTCGCAAGGGCGTTGCTATTAACTTTGTTACTACCGAAGACGTGCGCATCCTGAGAGACATTGAGTGTAAGTTTGTTGGCGACCTTGTATCAGAACGAAACTGATTTTTTAGTGTACTACTCTACCCAGATCGACGAGATGCCCATGAACGTTGCCGACCTCATTGCCTAAGCTGAGAGTCGATGGGAACCAGAATGATATCTAGCCAAGACAGCGAGAATAACGTCGCGTCAAGGGTACGTGGAAGAGAGTGGAGGAAGGGGGCCATGTACTATGCCTAGTAAGTCTTCATCTCTCATTTGAACTCGATCAAAACTAATCCAGCCAGATTCAAAAGTGCAACAGTTGAACAGATTGTCCGAAGGAAAACATGATGGGGGTAGCAGATGGACCCTGAACTTGGGCCTTGTAGCAAAAGAATCAAAAAATTATACTCGTACCGGTTGTGATCCGGTCTTATCTCTGCTGTCGCCCGAAGTTTCCTAATTCGTCTAAGCACTATCTTGGTACAAGTGGGTGCGCCAGCTGTTGATCGTGGCCCAGCCTGGTAAATCTGATTTAACGTCCAACTAGGTGAGTTGAAATAAATCCGCACAATACCAGATGGCAAATATCAAATACCTTCCTTATACTTACAGGTAAGATCTAAAGCGTAAGAATTTTTATAATAGTTTTTATAGTATTATAAGAAGTTACTGCAGATTATTTTAAAGGAATCTAGAGCACTAGACCTTTCCTCATTCTGTATATACCGGTACATGTGTTATAAGTTAGTTTGCTCTTTTGTTAGACGGTTATTACAACGACGACAACCACAAATTTGTTACGTGATGGATTGCTTCTTCTGATCAACGCGGGATCTTCCCCACGGGGTAAGTAGATTACAACTTCATGACGATGGTCCTTTAGTTCATAGCAATATCCATGCGTCTCATCCAATGAGTTGGCTCGGTGTTGACGGGCTTTCAGGGCACGGCCAGACTGTGTTAACCAACCCCAGCAATAAGAAGTTTGTTACTTTATGTTTTCCACCTTACCAGCCAGATAGATAGACATTGCTTTAGAATAAGTTCTCATGCATGATATCTTTAGTTCATGATCAGCCTAATTGTTGCCTAAATGCAGCATAAATATGGTCATTTCAAGGTGATTCCCCGGGGGTTTATACGAACCTGTGGACTCCCGAGATAGACAATCCTTATCAGCTCCTCCAACCCATGAGGTAACTCGCCTTCAAGATAACAATCCTTACCTGATTCGCGACTAGGCCAACCGTTACCCGGACTCCAAACCGGCTGCGCTATACTGTAAATAGCGTATACTTTGCAACTGCGAGAATGCGGAGGGTTTCGCTAGCGCACGGAGATGCGAGGCACCCTTGCGCAACTCGATATCTGGGGTAAGACACAGATATAAGAAGGTCGACATCCATTCCCATGACAGACCGTACGCAGCTCGATATCGAACATATTGATTTGGAATGCAATTTTTTGTTATCTGCCAGAGAATGCCCGCAACCTTCTTGTTCTCTCAACCTACCATCGACTCAAGCTCTGGCGTACCATGGAGAAAGCAACCCCAATGAACCAGGCAGAACGCGATGCCCTCGACCTCGCAGCTCTTGGCCATGCCGAGGTGCTCACCCGCAAGTTCAGCGTGCTGAGCATGTTGTCCCTCGCCTTTTGTATTCTGGGTACTTGGGCTGTCTGCGCTCAGAGTCTCGCCACCGGAATTCAGAATGGTGGACCAGTGACTTGTCTATGGGGCCTTGTCCTCGTCACGCTGTGCAATATCGCCATCGCCATGTCGCTTGGGGAAATGTGCTCTGCTATGCCAACAGCACTTGGACAAGCGTTTTGGGTGGGGAAACTATGGAAGACGGCGACTGGACGATTCATGAGTTACATGACGGCCTTCATCAGTGTCATTGGGTGGTGGTGCCTTTCAGCATCGCAGATCGCTTTCATGGCCCAGTTCGTTCTATCCATGAAACTCATGTTCGATCCCGAGTGGACAGGCATGGACAACGGCTGGGTTCTCTTCCTGGTATACACAGGAATCAACATCTTGTTTACCTTCGTGAACTACGTCGGCTGCCGTTCGGAAAAGTTCCTCCCCTATTTCAACAACTTTGTCGCCGTTGGGTTCGTTGGACTGTTCATCGTCTTCTGTCTGATCCTTCCTATCCTCGTCGGAACCAACTCGGACCTCGGATTTCAACCGGCCAAATTCGTCTTTGGAAAATGGATCAACGAAACGGGTTGGGCTGATGGCGTGGTTTGGTTTCTTGGACTTGTTCAGGCCGCGTATGCCTTGACTGCATACGACTCTGTCCTTCACATGGTTGAGGAGATCCCCGCTCCTCGACGGAATGCCCCGAGAACTATGGTTATGGCTGTGGTTATGGGTGCTATTTCAGGCTTCGTGTTCCTGGTTGCCTGCCTGTACTGCATCCAGGACCTGGCTACAACACTGGATCCCCCCTCAGGCTTCCCCTTTATCGAACTTGTCCAGAATATTGTCGGCCTCAAGGGGGCTGCTGCTCTGATCGCTTTGTTCATCTTCAACGGGTTTGGCCAGGGTGTCTCGATCGTCACCTCGGCTTCAAGACTTACCTGGAGCTTTGCTCGTGATCGAGGTCTTCCTTACGGAGATTACTTCTCCTATGTTGACCCCTACTGGCAAGTCCCTACGCGTTCTTTGATTCTCCAGGGGGTGATTATCAATTTCGTTGGCCTTTTGTACCTCTTCTCAAGTACCACCCTTTCGGCAATCTTGAGCGTAAGCACTATTACTCTGACGATTTCATACGCGATCCCTATCGCTGTCTTGATGGTCGTTGGCCGGGACAAGTTGCCTTCAGGGGGGGAGTTTGGTTTAGGCAGCTTTGGCCCAACACTGAACATTATTTCTATCATCTACACTGTCATTACGACTGTGTTCTTCTTCTTTCCTGGTTCGCCGAACCCGCTCATAGCGGATGTGAATTTCGCTATTGCTGTGTTTGGAATTATGCTGGTTATTGCCCTAGCTTTCTGGGTTATCAAGGGCCGCAAGTCTTTCCTGAAGATTCAAGACTTGTCTGATGATATTCTTTATGGCCAAGGGGAGGATGATCAGCCAAGAGCAGTGGATTTCTCTGAGAAGAGATGAATTTATACATAGTTGTGTACTAGGAGGACATGAATGATATAGCGAAGGAGCATTTGGTTTATATATATACTTGGTTAGCCCCATGGAATCAAACATATTAAATGCTCAGCCATTGAACATAGAATAACTTATTCATCTCGCGCTCCCCGATTGAGTTTTGTTTTGCAACGTGCGCTCGCCAAGACTTTTCAGATGTCTCGTCATGCTAATCATTTATAACCTCCACTGAGCAATACCAATTGCCGTCCTTAACATAGGCCTGCAGTGCCCTATACCAACTAGCATGATCATGCCTAAAACTGGTCTCATTCTTCTTGGTGAGTACATCCAGGAGAGCTGTTGCTGCAGCCGAGTCTCTTTCTGCTGCGCTGAATAGACCTCCTTCAGAATTGACATAAGACGTCCCAAATCGTGCATTAACAAGTTGAAATAAAGTGCAACGGAGGCCTGGTGCTGATCAAGGCTTGGGCGAGGTTTCTCGGATGCTAGATCGAAACCTTCCACTAAGATCCAAGTTAAGCTGCCCAGAGCAGTCATTATGCACATAAGATTTAACAGTTGCGGGTCGACGTTCTCCAGACTTCGTTTTGCCCGGTAGTCGATGATCCTGAAGCCCTCGGAGCGTGCTGCGAGCCAAAGAATATTCTCGCGTCGTGAGTTGATGATATACAGTGACGCGCCGGTACTGACAAGACCGCTGAAAGCCGTGACGTTTCCGCTCACCATCGCCTTCAAGATCGGGGTGTTCCCATCTTCATGTCTCGCTTCGTGATTAACTCCCCGAGCTCGTAGGAGATAAAATATCTCGTCAACTGCCTGCTCATCTTCATCACAGCTTGCGAGCATATGCAGGGAAGTCCCACCGTCTCTGGTAGCCTTTGACGCAGGTGCTCCAGCCTTGAGTAATAACCAGAAATATTCTGGTGACATTTGGTCTATACCATGATGCAGCGCAGTTGAACCGCCAAAAGCACTCCGCATTCTGCTGCGGCTATGTGAAGTTTAGTCAGGCTCATCTCGTCTCAGCCATCGACAAAAGTCATTGCCTTGTCTATTGCCATGTCCAACGAGCTCCTAGGCTGCGCACAAGTGCGTCTATAGTTCATAAGTATGTGACCAAACTCTCTGTCCAACGTCAGCGATATTCATGATAGCTACACTCAACGTGAACGAACTTTGATAGTCCCTGGCAGGGTAGTATGTTTTCCCATCGTTTTAGAAGGATCTCAATGCATCTGGCACTGCTATACAAAGCTGCTATCTATATAGTCGATAAGCCATTGGTGTGGCAATAGAACCCCGACTTACTAACGTGTATCAAATTTAAACTTGGTGCACCTGTGTCATCTGGAAAGTGCACATATCCTTCTCTAATGCGAGTTTGCAATAAAGACGGGTACTTGAGTGTCAGCCATATATTCTCGCATGACGTGCGATCCCTTGGAACACGAGGAGTGCAAGTGATAGTTGGTCCTCGGTATGATTGAAAAGACAGAATAACCGCTCAGAGCCACTTTGAGAGATGATATTCGAACTCAAACCCGGATTCAGATCCGCATGCCCCTTGGCAAGAACTTTAAGTGGCATTGTATCTGACGAGTCACGACCCCAGCAGGGGAGCTTGACCATGTACCGCCGTGCTCCAGTCGACTTGGGTGGCAACCTCCGCATCGTCGCGGACCAAGAGGTTGAATTGTCCTCACGCTTAGAAAGCTCTCCTCCACGATGGCGACAACGCCGCGTTCACCAGTCTCCGTCAATTACAGGCTCGATATCTCGCCTCACCTTCTTCCGTTAAAAAGCGAGATTGTTCGAGTGGTTGAGGTAGGCCCCGGGAGACGTTACGAGGCTCTTGCGTTTCATACGTCAACTGCTGCGTGACACGGCGAAAGAGCCTTTGTCTGTGTAAGCTTGAGACTAGAAGATCCAGGAGAACTCAACCTTCTTGTCGCATATTTCCTCTATCGAGGATAGAAGAAAGTCCAAGTGTGGTGGCCATGTGGAGGTTGGATTTTGTAGCCTGCGCTCTCTGGTGAAGCTCTTCGATCTTACTGACCTCAGAGAACCATTTCACGATATCGGTATAGCGTTTCGGATCATGGACTTTCCGAGAACGCAAGAATTTATCCATGATTCCTGTTAATTATTCCAACATCTCTTCTAGTTTCTGTGTTGTTGATGAGACCAGTGGATGCTCCACCGATATTCCAAGCAGCCGTTGCGCTGGCATCATGGGGTCCGTCTGCTCTCTTGCCTGCACAATGAAGTACTCAATCATGAGAATCTGCTATCCGATCAGATTGAGCATTCTCAAAAAGGCCTGGCGATAACCAACCTCCCTCAAGTTGTTGCGCCCCAGAGACTCAAGAGTAAAGAGAAGCAACACATCACACCAATAGCTGAGGTGGCCTCTTCCGTTCAGAGATGGATAGCTCTTACCCAACCCTTACCCCCTTGCAGACTTTGGTAGTCGGGTAAAACTATTGCTACCGCTTTCCGTACGAGAGACAAATGTATTGGTCACTCGTGAGGTTTCATTGAACATAGTTCAGGGCTTCTCAGTGGCATCATACTCAGGAAGGAAAGTGCACGCCCGGCTTGGCATCATGTTATGCATACTGCAATACTAAGATTCCACACCGTTTTGACAGGTTTGGAAACATAACCCAAGACTCTAGTCCTGTCCATAGCTCTAGTGTAAGAGATTCATCTTCATCCAGACTAAATCTTGACGCAATTTTCAGTGGGCATACAAAACGTCCGTGTCAACCTTTGTCTTCCCCGGAAACAGATAAGCTTCGACCTCTCTAACATGTAAAAACCATGCAATAGCTTGTTCCGATATCAATATCGCCCTTGGGAAGTCAAAGCCGACTAGCCAACATCCTCTCCTGTTCTCCGTAGCAGCCTTCTAGAAATCCTCCATTAGTCAGGACAATCCGTATTCGGAAACGTAGTGAGAAGTCTAAGTGACCAGAAGAGTCTAGGTTACCGGTTCTGTGGTCACAATACAATGAAGCGAGGAACGTAGACCGGATCTTCGGAGGGAAGGTCTGTTTCTGGCCATGGCTGAAACGGCCGGGATAGCCATGGCAGTCTGCCTTGAAAGTCGTTGGATCTAGGGGTAAGGAAGGAAGGCTTGTACGGCACAGCAGAACAGGGCATGTATTCTGAACCCTGAATTGGCATTGCAACGTGATGGAAATTCGGACGAACTTCCATAAGGCATGTGGAATGGGCATGGGCATGGCAGCAAGGGTCAATTGCGGTTGTGCGGCACACAGAGTCCTCAGGAATGGGGACAACGTGGGAGTGACAGGGGTAAATTGTTGACCTGATAAATGTTATCTTTTCTCACAACTTGGACTACTCTTTCCGTTATGCCTGATTCGATTGCATCAACTCATAAAGCCCAAGCCAGATATCAGATAGCGCAAGAGTCATGCAAGACAAATCCGTCTGGAGTCCAGGGCTTGATACAGACGCGGATTGGTATCTAGGACAGGCTTAGCTGAACCTAAACCAGAAAGCCCGACGCCACTAGGGCACCAGATACCAGGCTGAATGAGAGTTTGCAAGGAGGAAGAAAGGGAAGGTTGCCATGTGGGATCAAAAGGCTTGAGTTTAGCGAAGGGTCATGTAATTTAATGAACCTAAGCCGTGGGTAGTCGGGGAAGCAACCCGGCGACAGGGCCTTTCCATTGAAGACAAGGTATTTGTGAAAGTTGGTAAATGAGCCGTGATGGGGTGGAAAACAACGCAAATGCTACAAGCGACATGCTATCCGTACGTAGATACGAATCTGCCGAGTTTGGGATAATATCGGCCAAGTGAAAAGACCCTCTGTGCACCCGCTCACCCGAGTCAACGTTTAGTCAAGATGATCATTAGTTATGGCGCGGAATGGATATGCAAGATTGAGTGCTTCGCCAAGACCAATGCTTTTTATTATTATTTTAGCGCCAGAGGACTCGGACGCCAGACGCCAATTGACGAATTTCCCCTTGTCAACAGTGGTCAGTGAGTAACTCGGGTTTGGAAATGTCCGCCGGTTGGAATGTAAAGTAAGGCACATCCAGTTGAGCCATTGCACTCGCGAGCCCTTCTCCCGAGCTTCCATTCGACATCCCCTAATCTCGCTGCCGTTACCAATGATCTTCCTTGACTCTCGTCATGAAAAATCCGCTTAGCCAGGAACAACGACAAGGATCAAGAGTTCGGAAAGGCTATGGCCAGGCCCCGGTAAAGCCCCAATATGGCTTGGGTCTGCCGGGGGAAGTCGATCCGGGCCGATGATTTCAAGGTCGGAGCCAGTCTTGGTACCGAGCGTGTCTATTCTGCTGTCAAGAGAAAAGGTTCGTTTGTCCTTGGTCTGAGTGGTGGGTACTTGTACAGAATGGTAACGAGATCGACGATGTTGGCCTGGGTTTCTGTGGGAAGGTGAGATGCTTGCATAAGAACAGGGTACCATGACATCGATTATGTTGTGATTTAGCTCTGGAATAAAGTTGTTGTGCTGTACCGAAGCTTGTCATTGCTCGTGCGTGCGGGTGAGGCGTGGATTGACGATGCACAACATTAAAAGACTGTCACGCACAGACTCTTAATAGCGGCGCTATGGTATCGGGCGACCAATGATTGCCATAGATACTTCATGGGGGAGAGTCAGCAGAAGCTTGATGGAAAAAGAAGCCGTTATGAGCAACCCAAGGCGAGGGTAACAAAGACAGGCCCGGTGCAGCTTAGGTTTACCCCTGACTTAGCTGCTAGCCCCGGGTGATTTACCAGGAAAATTATCTCCCTGGTCGAATGGCTGTAGCTAGTCGCTCCGGCGTTCCTTTGGAACAGTTCGTAGTAGGGTCAAAGAGGCAGGCCGACCGCAAGCTATTGCGAATAATGATCCGGTTGTCACTCGGATGGTCCATGCATGGTAGATCGGCGAGGGTGAAGACGGGATCGACAAGAGCTAGTGGATCGTTGAGAAGGGTTTATTTATGATACTCGAGTCAGTCAGCGATGTACGTCTCGTACAAAGTACGTTATTCTGGCATTGGTGCACCATTGACGTTCGGCGGAAGCTAGGAAGCTAGGAAGTTCCGTAATTCGCCAATATATACACGCGCGGATACACAAACTCGTACCGGGTCATTCCTTCAACGCAGGGATCTGGCCCCGGGACAGGGCGGACATTATACAAGGGTGCAATGGTGCCTGGCGGATTTGCATGGCATAGCACGACTTAACAGCAGACAGCCAGCCAAAGGCTTGTGTGGCAGTGTGGGTGGTATTGAGGCTGACTCGAAAATCCAGGTGATGTTCATGAAACATTGTATGCTGAGATGATGGTCTGCGAATAAGATATGCAGTCATGTATTGCTGGGATTGTGAGAGGATTTTGTACGAGTCAGTATCAAGTCTGTTACTTTACCACAACCTTTCTCTTCTTTGGTCGCGATACTAGGGAGCAATTCCTTGCTCAGTATCGCGAAGTCAGAAAGAGATATCATATCACGTACGGCACATACACATGTCTCATTTGCTGAAGCTTCGAGAGCTCTACGGCCCGTCTTGTCTCTGATTGCCACGTGCAGCGTCCCCGTTACCATACTTTGTAAGATTGAAGTGGGGTTCAGAGAGACAAGCAAGTTGAATGTTAATAATAAGTTCATTGTTGCTCCTATTGACCCGTAAAATGAAGATAGCAAACATTGTTTGCTGCTTGCTACACGGGCTCGTTACGGTAATTATATGGCAATCATTGTTGGAAGGTGAGGTTTGCTTGGGTGGCTACTGCCTCAACACCACTCTTTCCACTCATTTCCCCCAATTCACTTACACTTTGACCTCATTCCTTCATTTNNAAATGAAGGAATGAGGTCAAAGCCATTTTCCTCGTTTCACTTGACATTCCGTTCGATCGGCGTTCCTTATCGTACATCTTTAGCTCCCACCTCCCGGATTGCTCGCCTGCCGGCCGGCCTGGCCCAGCAAGGAATCTTTCTTTGCTGGTACCGCTTCGCTGTGGATTGAGTTTATCTCGTCTGAGAAAAGCGCCACTCTGGTGGACATTCCAGAATGTCTTGTCTCTCGTCTCTACTGACAAGAAATCAGCATCGTCGCATCGCATCTTGTTTGTCTCGCTTCGTGCCGATCCCTCTCCGCGGTGATGAACCCCAACAATTCGACTGCTGAAGCTGCCGGCTGGGCAATTATTTCTCAATTGTGAAGCTGGCCGTGTTAGTGCTTGGGCTTGACCAATCCGTCGCCCACTAACCTAACATCTCCGCCTCTTTTTGTGCAATGTACCAAGCGCTTTACCAGGCTGTCATGAACCTTTCATGACTCGCTGCGCCCATCTCATTTCCGTCTTCTCACTCGCCGTATCCAATAGTCTGTCTAGCTGATTTTGGCTATGCCACAAGGCTATCACTTAGCATCAAGACACCGAGCACAACAAGGATTTGCTTTCTTCACTTTCTCCAGCCGAACTTGGATCAGCCTTGTCCTACATCAAACTCTATTGCACCATGAAATACTTGATTCCATCGTCAAGAACATTTATGCGATTCATAAAGTATCGGGACGTGAACAGAGCCTCTTCATAACACATTTCCAGTTCTTGTCCCCGCCGCGGGCCAGACATCAATACAGCAACCTTGTACATATGCTTACGGCTCGGAAAACAACCCGTAAGAGATCACTTAGCAGTCTGGGCAGCCAGAAAGATACGCCGAAACCCTTTTGACTCGTGAGACCCCTTCAGAGCAAACTAGGCAAGCTCAGTAACCCTCGAATCTAACAAGCGCAGCGCATCCAGCCCTCAAAATCACCCATGGAGTGCCCGGTGCAGCAGCAGCATCCTTCACCATCCCTGCGGACACCCTGCTCTCTGGCGCGATCGCCGACGGACTCAGGGGCCCCGAACGACGCTCGGGCGCCTCCAACTCTGGTAGGCTGTTCTTTGCCTGGGCCGCTGCTGGGTCTAGCTCCAAGCCTTCAAGCCCCGAATCCCCGCAGAAGAGTCGAGGGACCCCCCCTGACGCCTCTTTTTTTTTTCTCTCTCGTCTTCTACCTGTCAGGGTAGGGACTTCGTACTGATGTGGATACACTTCACTGCTCTGCTCATCTGTTCCGAGATGCCTAGGCCTCCCTGGTCAGTCAGTCAGTTCAGTTCAGTTCAGTCAAGTTGATTTCTTAGTTTGGCTCTTGGGCTCCTCAAAAGCGCCGCGCCCCGTCTGCCTACCCCCATCCCCTTCCTTCTCGTCTACAGTTCTGTTTTGTCGTTGATAGTTTTGCTTCTGCAGAGGCTCACAAACACTGACTGATACATGAGCTGTCCGGTATTAATTGCTACTATCCCTTGCATCAAAGACACGAGGCCAACACCCGCGCAGCGCATCCCGCGCCGTCAAACCATTCCTCGCTTCGTTCCGATCCTCGACGTACCCACGACGCACGACGCACGACGCTCGTCCCTCTCGCATCCTCTTCCGTCTCTACTCGCGCGCCCACGGACCCTTCCCCTCCAGTCCAACCCGTGCTTGGAGGGCCCACTAACCTCGAAGCCTCTACCTTCTTGCCTGGTCTTTCTATCAGTCCTGATCAGAATCTACAACAAAAACTTGGTTATTCCTGGTATCTGTACAACAACAACAACAACAATAACTGTGTAATCATATTCTCCGCGAAGCCCGTCAATATGGGCTTGTTTTCTCGCAAAGACAAGACGCCGAAGAGCGACCAAGCCATCAACACTTCTCAATCCAATGTGAGCGTAAACTCGCATTCGTCGAGCTTGAGATCTCCTGCTGGCAACGCTCGTAACCCCCTCAATCGAACATCTGCGGCAAGCACATCTGCCGGTGGCCCAATGTCTCCCGTCAAACTTCCAAAGATCGATCTTCCTCGACCTCCGGACCCTCAGCTCGACCCTGCTGGTTACTTGCGAAGTCTTGGTGCTGTTAGGGAGCGAAGTAAGATTGTAACTGACAAGGCGCTGCGCAACGAGCTGAAACATTTCGATGTGGACATGAGCAAGTTTCCTGATGTGGTTACTTTTGTTACTGGAATTATCAAGGTACGATCAGGAGAAGCAGTAGGGTAAATAATTTGGCTAACAGACTTAAAGCGAGACTACGATGCCCCCTTTCTTGGCATTCCCAGCCACGGTAGATATCAGCACTTTGCCGTTGGCGGTCGAGATCGTATCGCCCAGCTGCTTTCCACCTGGCCCACCAATGTCGATAACACAGAGCGCTGCCGACGTCTGATTGATCTTTTCCTCGTCAGTGTACTTCTCGATGCGGGCGCTGGAACTTGCTGGACCTACAAGAGCAACGAGAATGGTCGCGTGTACAAGAGGTCGGAGGGTATCGCAGTTGCTAGCTTGGAGATGTTCAAGAGTGTGAGTACAGCTTTTCTGTCGCATTACAAGATGCTAATGAAGGCAGGGACTGTTTTCTGGAGACCCCAACAACAAATTCCAGGTCGACAAGGATGGTCTTAAGACCCTTACCGTGGAGAAGCTTTCTGCTGGTCTTCAATCAAAACCAGGCAATGAGATGACTGGTATGCAAGGCCGCACTGATCTGCTGCTCCGCCTCGGAGAAGCGTTAGCAGCCAAGGACGATTACTGGGGTTATGAAGGTCGCCCTGGCTGTTTAATTGGTAAGTTTATTTCGAATTTCTAGCTCCGCAAAGCTAACCTTTCAGATCATCTTCTCGGCCACCCCTCAACACAGGCATCATCTATGCTTATTGTCCCCCTACCCGTGCTGTGGAACGTTCTAATGACCGGTCTCGGTCCTATCTGGCCCACAAACCGAACTGCAATCAACGGTGTTTCTCTTGGTGATGCTTGGCCTTGCCAGTCCATGCCTCAGCCTGGCGCATCGTCCAAGGTTTCCGCTTTCCCTAACAGCTCCAACGCCGCGGCCTGGGAGTCTATTCTGCCATTCCACAAGCTTACTCAGTGGCTCACCTACTCGCTTATGCAGCCCATGCAACAACTTCTCAAGATGCATTTTGCGGGTACCGAGTTACTCACTGGTCTGCCCGAGTACCGAAACGGTGGCCTATTTGTCGACATGGGTGTCATGAACGTAAAGAAGGATGATCTAGAGAGGGGTCTACAAAACTACAACGATTGGGTGCAACGGACAGGTGCCAAGGGTGTGGAGGTAGCACCCATGTTTGAGCCTAGTGACGATGTTATCGTTGAGTGGAGAGGATGCACAGTCGGCTTCCTTGATATGCTGTGCGTCGAGGTTAACAAGGCGCTAAAGAATGAGTTGGGTGGAAACGAGCTGACTTTGGCGCAGCTTTTAGAGGCTGGAAGCTGGCGGGTAAGTCATTCCCTGCCCTATATCAGAATTTACACTAACATGAACCAGGGTGGCCGTGAGATTGCCGAGATCAACAGACCTAATACCAAGGAGCCCCCGATCCTTATTGAGAGTGATGGCACTGTATTTTAAGGCTTCACATGCCCTTCTTGGATGTATTACTGAATAGATATGACGGAACGCGAGATACACTGGGTATAGAGATGGAGAGTGGGGGCTAAGACTGAGCTTCAAGTTACTATCTTCGAAAGCATCAGCATTTTTCAATTATCCATTATCAGAGGATGGCCGTGAAGGCATTTGGGGTTTATTACAACGGCAAAAGAGCTGCGGGCGGAAAAGGACCTTGGCAGTTTGCCTAGTTTATAATTGAGACACAAGTCGTTAAAGGCGTTTACGCTTAATTGCTTCAACATTGTTTCATTTGGTTCAAGTTATCAATCGGGATGGTCTTGTTCTATTACATCGATTGATACATGCTAGATACTTTTATCTGATTCAGCGCCTGTCAGCTATGCAAAAGCTCCACTGCATCCCCGCTTTATCATTCGCTCCCAATACTAATTATACAGTCCTGATCCAATGGAGCAGTGTCACCATGTCAGTATATTTACAGGTTGTTGATACATTTTCTTATCGCTTGTACTTCTTCTCAAACTCTTCACGCTCCAGCTTTCGGCGCATATCCTCAAGCTTACGCATCTGCTCCTTGCGCGCCTTCTGGGCGCGTTCCTCTGCAGTGCCGCTGTACTGGTTGGTCATGGTGCCAATCTGATCGGAAACGCCCTTCCTCATCTCACCAAGGTTCTCGGTGAGACGTTCACGGAGGCCTTCGATACCTTTGGCTTGGGAAACTCGAGGGGGCTTGTAAGCGGGCTTCTCGACCTTGAGAACGGGGAGGTCAAGAGCACGACGGACAGCCTCGTTGTTAAGAATGGCTGAGGTGGCGAGGGCAGCTGCTCCGGTGGAAACCATCATGATGTTGACACCGGCAGCAAGATAGCTTGTGAAAATGAACGTGACACCGCCCATCACGTACATCATCTTCTTCATCATGGCCTTTTGAGCGGCGGGTTGGTATTTGGAGTTAAGCTTGAAAAGTTAGAAACGATCTGTACCGGAGGCTGGGTAACTTACCACTAAGGAAGTGACCAGAAAGCCGGTACCCATGGCAGGGAGAAGATAGAAAGGATCAGCAACCGTGAGGTCATGGAACCAGAGGAAGCCAGCGTCCTCCAGAGAGGGCACAGGAATATGCGTCATGCCGTTGATAATTCGGAACAGACCAAAACTGAAAGGAATCTGCACAAAAGGCCAAATCATGCCCGTCATCGACGCTCCATACTTCTCGCGAACCATCTTTTGGAGGAACTGTCCCTTTTGCATCATCTCTCGGTCTTGGGACTGATAACCCTTCTTGATCATCTCTATGGCTTCCATACCCTGAGGATCTTGCTTCACCTGGTTCATGCCTGCGCTGAACTTAACACTGCGCACCTGGGGGTAGAACATAACGACACGCAATAGAAGGGCCGTTGCAATAATGGAGCTACCCCAGCCAAGGCCAGTATAAACGTGGATGTGCTCGAGCACCCATTGCATGACTGATGTAGGACCCCAGCCATAGTCAAGACCAATTTCTCGTAGGAAACCAATGTTCTCGGGCATGTTGAGAATGTTGGGGTTGGCGAGGTCGGCGATTGTGGCGAGATCGAAATCGGACGGAGTCACTGAGGAGGGCTCAGCGGCCTGGGTCACTCCTGCGACAGTCTCGGCGGGGATAGCGGGTGCATCGTTAACGACAGGTGTGGGATCGATGGTCTCAGGAGGGGTGGGAGCCTCAGGTGTTGTTGCTCCAGCTTCGGCGACGGGCTCTTCTGTCTTTTTCTTTCCATATATGTTGTAGCCCCAGAGGGAGAGCGTCCTTGACGAGAAAACACCCCCCAGAACAATAGGCGCAGCAATGCTCTTGGCACCAACCCTAACTCCAGCCGTAAGAGGTATGCGAGCGCTCTTCAACGTTGTACCGAATTGTCGAGCATCTCCGAGTTTTCGGCCAAGGGTTCTTGATGAGATCTACAAATTGTAAGTATTCAGATAATCGAATTGATTGGTTGGAAATGCGACATACGGATTGACCGCAGAGTGGCCTCTGGAGAGCACCCGAAGGCAGAGAGCGCACAATTCCTCGGCTAGGAAGCATTGCGGCGGTGATAAAGTGGGATGATCGGATGAACAGCAGTGGTGTTGCTGGGAATTTTTTGGAGGGTTTTCGGGACAGGCGGGTAAATGTCGGGTTCGCGATAGTCCGTCGCCGATGATCTCGGATGACCTTGTCATCGGCCTCAGGCTGTGACGAGTTGATAGGCATGATTAACTTCGGGTGGGACGAATGATGAGTCGAGCTTGGTTGCGATTGAAGTCGCTGTGTTCGAGTGCGCGATATTTACGTTTTGAACCGCCGATGCAACGAAACGCCACAATCCATGTTCCTGTCTAATGATAGAATCTCAAATTATTTAACATGATATGCAATCCGTCCCTGCTCTTTCGTGTATATAATGCTTCAGAGGCGACGGGGCGTGGAGGCGACTCTGAGGCATATTAGAGGCGATCCTATACCCGCTCGAGAAATGTTTTGGGCTTTCTCAAAGGCTCTTAACGGCTTTTTTACTCCAGGCTCGCAATATCGTCCAGCGTAGGGCGAGGAGTGTAGTGCTTCTCTCGAAGCTCGATGCCAGGTCCAATAGGGTGAGCCCTTCTTCGGGTAAGAGGGAAGACCTAAAACTGTTAGCAAGGCTCACAATAATAACCCTATCCGCATAGAGTTGCGCCGGTACAGCATACCTTGGTACCGCCCCATCCAAGTCTAAAAGCAGCTTCATGAGCAAATAGCTCCCCAAAACCAAGCATCATGCCGTTGACAAATGGTAGTATCAGGTTGATGGCAGCCCCACGTATCAACGACCACACAGTAGGGGGCTTGTAGAGGATGACGGGAGAGTTTGATGAGGGAGGTGACGATAGGTCATCGCCTGCAGAGTATAGTTCGCTGTCGGAGTGCAAGGTGATGCCGGATTCGGCGAGGTGGGTGTGTTCGTCGGACATGGCAGAGGGCGGACTTGGGTGTGAATCAGCTCAGTACAGGATAACCAAATCGTGTGAAGCTCGGATTGTTGCAGTTGTCGTCTTGAAGTTGGTAGCTACTGCACGGAGGTTGTTGACGATCTCGGCTCTCTCGACCATCGCGCTTCCCCCAGATCCTTACGTAAGGCTGCAGGGCCGGGGCAGATGGTGGGTCACTTGTGTCACTGGCAAGGAAGGTGGGGTGAAGGAGCCCACCGCCACCAACCCAGAGCTTCTGCTTAACTGAGGTGACGAGCAAGCTGCCTGCCTGCTTATACTTTCCTCAAACCACATCATCCACCATTGGCAATTACTTGTCGTTTCTACCTTGTCAGAACTGTCTTCAAACTTACGGGCCTTGTTCTTCCACCTTACCATTCTCGAATTCCGCTTCGTACTCCGATACCCCGCATTATTCCGTGAACATGGCAGACCAAGAAGGCCAGGTCGTGGAGTTTGCTGGCCTGAGCGGCGCAAGCCCTGAAGAGGTTCGTACTTCTCAAAAGTCTTATGGGATCTCTAAAGCTAACACCCCCCCAAAGGCCAGGCAGTATCTTGAAGCACACAACTGGGATCTCGCAGAGGCCAGCAACGCTTGGTTTCGCGATGCCGAAGAGGATAGTCGCGATACATCGACAGCTCCGGCTTCCGCCCCCGTCCCCGACAACTACACCGGTCCCCGAACCCTCGATGGCCGACCTGCCCCCGAAGCTGCTCGCGGTAGCACCCAAGCGGCTCGCAAGCCTGTTGCATCGCAGCAAAAGAAGAAGGGGATTGCTACTCT
The DNA here is from genome assembly GCA_012977755.1 of Fusarium nurragi. Classification (NCBI taxonomy): domain Eukaryota; kingdom Fungi; phylum Ascomycota; class Sordariomycetes; order Hypocreales; family Nectriaceae; genus Fusarium; species Fusarium nurragi. The sequence goes on along the minus strand of JAALXI010000084.1, from coordinate 53,710 downwards.
AGGATCTCTTGGTAGCTCATCCCACCAACACGACCATGGCGATGACGACGACGATGATTTTGATCCCGAAGACGATGATGGCAGAGGCAATCTGTTTGCAGGTGGTGAGAAGTCAGGTCTGGCTGTTCAAGATCCGCATCAAGAGGGTGGCCCTAAGAAGATCATTAGTGACATTCTCGCCAAGGCACGAGCGTAAGTGAACAAGGTTCTGAACGAAGACACCGGCTAACAGGTTAGCAATGCTGCACGCCCCGAAGCTGAAAATGAAGCTGGTCCATCTGAACCCAGTCGCTTCCGAGGAACTGGACAAACTCTTGGTGGCGATGGTGTTGAGAGCCGTGCCATCCCCGATCCTCTTGGCCCAGTCCGCCCTGGCAACATCGAATCTCAGGAGCGAGTCCTTCACATCTGGCAGGATGGTTTCAGCATTGATGATGGAGATCTCCGCCGGTTCGATGACCCTGCCAATCAGGCCGACCTTGCATTGATTCGATCTGGCCGCGCACCTCTTCACCTCATGAACGTGCAACACGATCAACCTATCGACGTCAAGCTTCATCAGCACGAAACGCCATACCAACCTCAGCCGAAGCAGTACAAGCCTTTCGGTGGCTCTGGAAATCGACTCGGGGCCGTTGTGCCTGGAGTTTCGGAGGGCTCGAGCTCTTCTACTGCTGCGCCTGCCGTTGCGCCTGCCGCTGCGCCGTCTTCCTCCAGCGCTCCCTTTGTCGACGACTCCCAACCGACCATCATGATCAGAATCCAGATGCCTGATGGCACTCGCCTCCCTGCTCGCTTTAACGCTACCCACACTATCGACGATGTTTATGGTTTCGTGCAGGGGGCGTCATCAGACACCAGATCTAGATCATGGGTACTCTCCACGACATTTCCCAACAAGGATCACACTGATCGCAGTCTGGTCCTTGGGGAGATGCCCGAGTTCAGAAAAGGAGGCACGGCTGTTGTCAAGTGGACTTGAGATATATGTATTGTTTGGCGTTGAGGTTATGGTTATTGCACTGGCCAACTTGGTGCACTCTGGATGCCAGCATTGACTAATAGATAGGTCATAAATAGAAATCACAGGCAAGCTAAAATCGCAAATAAGAGCTTATGTGTGAATTTCCGTATATCTCACGCTTTGCATTTTGGAAACGCTCATTACTCTTTGAGTGGTATCTCAACACCTAACGCCTAAATAACAAAACCTGCGCCGCGACAACTCCCAGTATTTTATCTGATTCACTATTGCCTTACGAAGCAGCCGTAGCGGTCGCGTTGGCGGGTTGAAGTGAGGGTCCGTCGAGAAACCTGAAATGCTCGATAGCAATCTGGCAATTGAGCATAGCAGCGTTGAAACGAGCTTCTCCAGGTGGAAGCACAACCATGAGATAGGTGTTTGTCGTAAACTTAAGGATAAACAGACTAAATCGGTTGCCAGCCTTGTGCTCCATACGAATAAATTGCTCAGCGTTGCGTGGTGTACCCGTGAACCGTGATATACTTTGCTTGAAGTGCTTCATGATGTTGGACATGCGTTCCAGGCGGTCCTCAGTAGGGTTGCGTTGGCCTTCTGATGAGGTCCATGATGATACGGCGAGAAACGATGTGCGTTCGAAGAGGAGAAGCTCTTCGGCTTCGATGGCGAGTCCAAGATTGGCGAGGTTGCGTTCAATGACGGACAGGTTGGGGACGAGATCGTGAATAATCGACGCCCAAGCTTTGTATAAGCTCTGATCCCAGATGGATGTAGCAAATGGTGTAAGCTCAATCGAAGATGCGGCGATACCGACCGAGTTTCCGTATTCAAAAGTCTTCTGTCGAACAACACGGATGCGCTCATCGTAAACGGACTCGCGGGCCGTAGGGACGACAAGGTCCATCTTGTGAATGAGAATGTAGATCTTTGCAGCGGGCGAGTATTGTAGCAGGGCCGAGAGGATGGACACGTAGGTAGCGAGATCACGGTCGACGTCGCGCGACTCGATGTCGAAGACGTAAATAAGGACACCGACGTTGGAGAAGACGTGGACGCGCTGCTGCGAGAGGTAGTTTTCCATAAAGGCCTCTTGACCACCGCAATCCCAGAGGTTGAGGGTAAGGTTTCCAAGGAACTTGACGTGCGAAAGATCGATATCAATAGTTGCGCCTCTAATCACTATTAGCCCGACTTTATCGGTATGACGCTACGAAGCGAGCTTACAATCTCCGCGTGTCGCGGGCGATGTAGTTGCTAAAGATGATGCTCCTCATACTCGACTTTCCAGAGCCGGATTTTCCCATGAGCAGCACCTTTTTCTTCTTGGGTTTCTTAACCTCACCAAGGAGTTCGGGTGCGGGCTGGGCCTCGGAGAGGGAATTGTCGATGTAGGATGCCATGATGTGGGTGATGATGCTGTATGTTGTGGCTGGCAGGTGGGAAATATGGTGGTGGAGGGTTCAAGTTGGAGGGGAGCTTGGGAAATGTGAAGGGTAGCTTGGCGCTTGATTGTTTGGGGTTAGTGGCCCGCCCCCGGAATCGGAGGATGAAACATCGGGTCTTGGCTGTTACCGTGTGTAAGTCTGTAAGAGTTCTGGACTTGTTCCATCTTCGTAGTGAGTTGACTGTAGTGAGTCTGAAGAATTGATTCGTTCTTATTGGTATCATTCTGTAGTTAATTCAACAGTGTTGGGTTTATCTCTCGTATTGTGCTTTCTGTGGTTGTGGTTCGAATTGCAATCCGCAACAGTGTCATCGAAAATATGTCCTAAGACAAAATCCAGCACATTTTCTGGCCGAGCCCTGAGTGGAAGGAGCTGATCTGGCAGTGCCGTACCAAGAAGCAACCGTCCAAGGAACTTAGCATGTATGGTGCTGCCACCCTCAGTGTGACTGAGACCACGCAGGAATGTTGGTCCCCGTGGGATTCTGAAGGACATACGAGACGAAGTATGACATGTATTTTCGTGTGCAGGGAATTGTCACGTTGGCAAAAATGACACAGTTATTAACTGGAACTCCCTCGCCATGGATGCTATGAAAATCAACAGAGCAGGTACTATAGTCTGTGTGCTAGTTTTATAGATTCTCTCGTGAGAATGAAATCTGCTATCATCTTCAAAACCGCTAGTAGGAATGGGTTCATGTCGTAATATGACCTTAAAACTTTTCTCGGGCCCCGAAGCACTACGAGTGCGAAAGTGAAAAAGCGAAATATGTGCTCAAGTTCGCAACTCGTACATCTCGTCCAACCCCCCCTATTGGCATGTTGGCCTCCACAGAAAATACAACGTACGCGGGGTCGGAGAGTTCAGAAGAAGGCACCTTGGTTAGTTTATGTTCCACGTAAAAGTGAAATCAACATCCCAAACATTGCGGTAACGAATAAGCCTTCCGACATCAGCCGCGGCATATTGCCTAACCTGCCTTGAATTCAATACTTGGAACGCCAGATTACGTTGGAGAGATTGATATCATGATGAGCAGTGCCAAAGTTAGAAGTAAGAGGGAGACAATGATCGGGGTTTCGATACCTACAAGCCAAGACGTTCGTTGTAACTTTCACCCACCAAATTCCGTATTACGTGACTGGCTTTATTAAGATTCATGCCGTTGGGTACCTGGCTCTTTACTAAAGGCAGCGTACGTTGACAGACAGACATATTGCTGTCTTTATTCCAATTTTGGTATTGTTTTCTCGACAAATGCGAAGTGTGGGGAAGCTATCCATATTCCAAGACCTGGTAGCCAAGTCTTGAGTTTGTCTCGATGACTGAGCTTTGGAAGGCCCAGTCAATACCACGAGTGAATACTCAGATAAAGTTCTGTGGAAGTAGGCATCTGAGAAACAGTTCATTTTGAGGGCTGACGGGATCATGGTCGCATGCGAGGTGTCAAGCATGGATTATCGCCAACTGCCGTTGCGTAGATGTATCCAGTGGAAAGTTCAAGTGAAAGCGGGAATAAGAAGGGGGTAAAATAGAAATAAACGTCACATCGTGGACATAACCTAATATAACCTTAACCGGAAGCTGTTATATCCGAAGAAGCCGTCGGACAGTGAGCTGCACAACATTTCAATGCCGAATCTGCCCTACAAGGCTAATTTAGACTCTGTTCCTGGATTACGATTCATCTGTGGGAACGGACACGGACTTGGGAAACCTGGAGGATCTAAGCCACAGTCCGTTCTTCCAAAGCTTCCAGTGACATTCCATACAAAACCCTGCTTAGCCCAGAGACAACGCCCAATCAAACACTAACATCGCCACACCAGAAGCACCCAGCCCCCAATTCCCAGCTCCCAGCGGCGGAAGTCCACTGCCAATGCCTAACACATCTCACCAGGTCGGACTCGTTAACGTTCACAGCCACAATTCAACAACTCATCTCCTGGCGATCCTTTTTGCCTACGGGCACGGTAAACAGCCACGCAAGTGAGAGTCAACCAACTACCAGGTCACCCTTTTTGAGGTCATCTTACAGTGACATGATGAAAAGGTTAAGCTAGGGATCTTGAGTCGCGGATCTAAATGAGAGCGATTTCCCCGCCGTTGACGGGAGTTAAATCGATCCCTATCAAGTCAAATCATATCTCATCAATATTCGCTTCAGAAGAAAGCAATATTCGCAATGGCCTCACGAACGGAAAACAACCCCTTACTCAAGACGTGCCAGACGTGTTTCCATGCCAAGATCCGATGCGAAAAATCCCAGGAATCAGGGAAATGCGATAGGTGTTTACGCTTAAACAAGACATGCGTCTTTAATCCTTCGCGACGGCGCAAGGCTCTAAGACCAGGGTGAGATGAGACTGCTCACTCCGTTGCAACCGACTAACTCGACACCAGACCTTCCAGAGCCCTTGAAGCTGCGAGCCCTACAAGATCGAGGTCACCTTCTCTCACTTCTGCCAACGCCGCTTCAGCCAGTGTTACGGACAGTTCACCGGCCTTCACCAGCACGCCCAGTAGCATTGATACAGAAGCATCTCGGAACCCATTTACCAGAGGGCTATTGTCCCTCGAGAAAGGGCAAGATATTCTTGATACCTTCAGGATACGAATGTCGCCTCATTTTCCCTTTGTCGTTGTTTCAGAGAAGATCCCCATCCAGGTGTTGATTCAAGACAAGCCAGCATTGTGTGTAGCCATACTCGCGGCAGCTTCTCACGAGGAACTTAAGCTTCAGCAAGAGCTGGGAAAGCTTTTCAATGAGCTCGTCGTCGTTAGGATGTCAAAGGGGCCTTTTGCAAGTCTCGACATGTTGCAAGGGCTATTGGTGTATCTGGCGTGGTATGTAACTACCGTGACTTCACAAATTCATCGCTAAAGACTCAGGGCGCATTATCACCACAAAACAATGAAGTATACCCAGCACTTATCACTTGCAGCTAGCATAATCTCAGACATGAGACTTGACCGACCACGGATAGCGTCGCTGTGGGCTTTGAACAGAGAAACCAAACAGGGCGCTGGCGAAATGACGCATGATGAGATGAGAGCTTTGGCCGGGACATACTATCTTTCTTCAAGGTACTAATCGTTCATACAATTGCTTATTCATAGCTGACTGAAAATAGTTCGGCAGTTTTGCTGCAAAAGTCGCATCACTTTAGATACTCACCTTACATTCTCGATTGCTGTCACAAGCTCCTATCAACGGGCACGTCCCCTACCGATAGACATCTTCCCTACATTATTTACCTTCAAAAGCTCACCGAAGAAGTCGACGATGCTGTCATCGAAGCCACGGGCGCGATGCGTGGTTCAAGACAGGATCGACTTCCCGCCGAGCTTCACAGAATTAGAGATCGATATACGTCGACGAAGTCATCGTTGCCATTTCCCCTCAGCGAGAGTCGTAAGTCCAGGCTCTGTTTGCAGTATAGATCTCTACTGACATGTATAGCCACTATTTTACTACAATTACATGTCCTCGACCTCCTTATTTGCCAACCCTCACCAGATGGCGTCTCATACGGTCCCAGTGGTTTCCAGAGTTCACAACAAGGCACAGACCAAGGCCGTCTACTAGACTGGCTGTCACAGAGCATGTCGGCCGCAAAGTCCCTCATAAGCGTGATCCTCCTGCTTCCCCAAGGCGACGAAGACACAATGCCCAACATCGGCTGGATCATGCTGTACTGCGCAGTCTCACTAGCTGTACGGCTCGACCTCGTAGCAGCACAGCCCGAGAACGCACAGACTGCAGGCCATCTCCGTCGTATTCTCGACATGCCTCACACCCTTCGTCAAATCGTATTACGAATGGAAGCTGCTTCTGGACAGAATACAGGCGATGGCGAATCCGATCCATACCATGGCCTTGCACGAAGAGCACGCCATATCGAGAGATGGTATCTCGAACGCTGCGCTCCTGTCGAGTCGCCCGAAATCGGAAGTCTGTTCGCATCCAACGAAACGTCCCCGTCAAATCCCTTCACAGCAGCAGATATAGGACTCACGCCGTCGTCTTTCCACGAGGCTGGTATGATGCCTAGCGTACATATAACAGGCGAAGCGGAAGACTCCTGGATGACGAATCTGCTGGCAGATATTGATGTTGATTCTGGCATGGAGAACTTACTGTTCACTGGGCCGTTTGACTTTCTCGGTGACCGTCAGATATAAAAAGGGGATCTGGGGGAGCAAGGGGTATATATACATCTGCACGGACACGGACACGGTGGAGCGACGGAGTTGGCGGTGATGGCGATAGATTTCTCATCCATTGGATATTCACGATATGTGCGCACACCTAATTCAACCATACCCGTATGCCGCCGGACGCATTATCAACCCGAACTCCGTCTATGCCTTTCTATGTTCATGTATGTCGTGACTATCTTTTGCCCTTCTTTCCCGCAGCATTCTTCTGCTTCTCCTTTCCCTTCTTGATGGCATCCGCTAGCTCTTCAATCTCGGCATCCTTTTCTTTCTTGGTCTCCTCTTTTGCCTTTTTCTCATTGGCAGCCTTTTGGGTGGCTCTCTTCTTGGCCTGGATCTTCTCGACCTTCTCGATCAGAGCATCGCTTTCCTCCCACAACTTCTTAGCAACCTCATCATCCTTGACCTCCTTTCGCGCAAAATCCACTTCCATACACTCTTTGATAAGCTTTCCACCAGAACCTCGGGCGAACTCGCCGTCCATGGCGGTGTAGAGGATGGATTGGGCAGCCATGTAAGGGGACTTGAGAAGAAACCAAGGTACAATGTAGCCAGTCAGATAGACAGCAAGTCCCCAGAGGCTGCCTCGGGTCAACCACCGACGGGTGCTCGGGGTTCGGGCAAGACCAGGGTCTACAAAGACTACTCGTGTGTTGTTAGGTCCCTTGTCAGGTCGCTCGTAGGAATCGAGATGCTTTTGGAAAGCTTGACCAAAGACGTTCATGGCGAGTTTGCTGCGAGAGTATGCGGCGCTGGGAGTCCAATTGGCCTTCGAAACAGGGTCCTTGAGCGACGGAGATGCGATGTAGGAAGAGCAAGTAGGAATGATGACTCGGACATCTCTGTCGATGGGCTGCGCTCGAAGAGCTGGGCTTAGAATGCCAAGCAAGTGAAAGTTGGCCAAGAAATTCACCATCCACGTCTCCTCAATGCCTTCTTCTGTCTCCTTTCTCTTTCCGCCAGGGGGTGTCAAGACTCCTGCGCACAGGATGATCATGTCCAATCGTCGAGGCGGCGCATTGTCAATCCACTTTGTCGCAAACGTTCGGATACTGTAGAAGCTCGATAAATCGACCTGCTCGGTGTAGATCATATGATTATTCGTTTTCTGTCGAAGATCTTGGATGTACTCGACGAGGAACGGATCCGTCGGATGTACCTGTGTGAGCAGAACCAGCTGCGCACCTTGCTTGGCGAGTCCGGCAGCTGTTTGGGCGCCTATCCCGGACGTCCCGCCCGTCATCATAACGACTTTTCCATGGAGGGGGCGCTGAGTGGGATTCGTGCGACCGGATGTCCAGATCTTGAGGAGGAAGAGGAATGTGAGGGCGAGGATAGTGTAGATTATTGTGCGGCCATGTTGTCGGACAGGCTCGGGGATGCCATTCTCGAGAACGCCAAGAAAAAGAACGAGAGGCATGGCGACGAAATGATGGCTGTAGTTGTATCAGCGCATGCCATGAATCAATGGCGCGGTGTTGGATGGAGATTTGATGTCGTGGCCCTCAATTAAGGAGTTAAGCTGCACGTGACGTCAAGTTGACTCGTACATGCCTTCAATTATCAATCTCATCTTCAATCTCTTCACTAGTTTTACAACCATATCAACAAATAAAATATTAAATTGGTTACGGTTCATTTCTCCATTCCTTATTAACAGTGACTAATCCTGAAATCTGTCGTCTTTCTTCTTTCTCATCCAGATCTCAGCCACTGGATCACCATGATCAGCTACACACTCCCAATCACCGATACCGTGCATTGCGGAGGCTTTTCTAACACCTCGACCACCGCCTCCGATGATTAGATTCCCTGGGCGGTATTGATCGTCCATTTTCATGCGACGAATCACACTTCCGTGGACCCGGACGGTTTCGGGAACATCTCGAACTTCACCACCTGGGAGAGGCCATCGGATTGGCTTCCATGACCCGTCGGCCTGAAGATCCATCCTACGGAAGGGCATGTATTCCATAATCTTCCAAGCTGTGACGGCAAAGGCACCAAGACCTTGTCCGTATTCCAAAGAGTCGTGGATTCGCGCAGTGCATGCGCCATGCATCACGCCGTGGAAATCTTGTTTGGGATCGCTTGTCTTTTCGTCCATGGGCATGTCTGGTGGATGAGCCGGTCCTCCACTTCCACTCGACACTCGAAGATCAGGAATAGGAGGCCTTCCTGTTGCATCCTGCCAGTCATGGGCAACACAGCATCCCATTTCGGCAACCTTTTCGTCGTCAAAGGGGAGGCCAGCTTTCTGCGCCTCTCTCACGATCCACGCAAGGGGGATATGACTGGTGCTTTTGCCCTCTTCATTGATCTCCCAACCTCCACCAATATCGGCATGCCCTCCGGAGAACCACACCTCGTCGATATCTTGGGCCGTGTCATCATCGATGTTGTTGAGTTCCGAAAGTTCAAGGCCAGAAACATTGGACATGGTTTCCGCATCGCCACACTGGCTCGTTCTCAGGCACGACCTAGAGCGAGGGCGATACGGTGCGAATTCGTTTCCCTTCTTTCGTCCGCCTCTCTTGTCGTTGGGAGAAAGGTTGCTGCTCTTTCTTCCTTGGTCTTCGTGTTCGTGGAGCCCCTCGCGTATGTCATCACGCATGTCGTCGACGGCCTTGCGAAAGTGATGATGTTTATCCTCTTTCTGTTTAGGCCGATTTTGATACATGAGATCCTGGCGAAACTTGGCTCGTCTCTCATCGATACTGACAGCGTGACGAATCACTCTAGCGCTGCTTCGTGCAGTATACGGAAACTTACTGCGTTGCATCCAGGCTGTTTCAAACTTGGGCACCGAATTGACGGTATCAAATAGTCCAAGAAACCGAATACGACCGACAGGGCGAGAGAAAGTCTCTCGAAAACCCTTCATGAACCGGAACATCTCATCTCTCTTCTTTTTCGCTGCCTCAGTCTCTTTGTTGGGCGGTTTGTCGCAATCTTCCTCGTCTTCCGGAATTTGCTCACGGCCCTGCCATTGAGCAAACGCCTTCCAAGCAAACTTGACCATTTCTTCGTTACCGTGCGACAAGAGTCCGATATAGTCAAGCATTTCAGCCAGGAAGCGTGCGATGTACGCTCCTCGACTGAAACCGAACATGTAAATCTCATCGCCAGGCTCATAGAATCGCATGAGGAACCGGTAGCCTCCTACGACATGCTGATCAAATGAGGAGCCAACTGCTGAGTCTTTGGCTTTTTGATACCAAGAGCGGAACCTGGCTCGAACACCACTATGGGTGAGCGACCCCGAGACGACATAGGTGCCAATGCCAGCTGGGTCGTGTTAGTGAAGAAGACGCCTCAAGAGAAGACTTACGTTGGTAGTAGTGATATTGGTCACTTGCTTGACGATCTAACATTCGAAAGATCTTGAGGATGTTGCTGTCGCTATCGTCACCGTGGAACTTGTTTCCAGTTCCATCGAAGCAGAGAACAAGCTTCCGAGGCTTTCGATTGGGGTCTGCGGTTGCAGGCCCCATTGCAGGAGTTGATGGTCTGCTCTGGAAATCCCGCAATGATGGGGGATGGTCTTTGACAGACCCATTCAGAGAATTGGGCACAAGGTGACTGTAATCCATTGTTGCACAACTTCAGGATTCGGTGACACTCTCTTGGAGGTTTGTGGCATCACAGGACGCAATCGACGTCGATAGGATATTTGGGGGACAGCCTCCTTAATAAACATGACTACTAGTCTTGGGCTGGGCTGTCTCAAACCTCACCAAGCTACCGCCGGCCATTAGATTCTGGTCGACTTGACCAGCCGTGGTACACCCTTCATGATGACTATTTCATTCCGGTGACCTCCCCACAAGACAGCCTACCATACTGCAAGAGCGAGATACGATAGTGGCCCAAGCTGGTAAAACTGTCTTAGATGGCGGCGCCAGCGAACAGGTTGTGGGTGTTTTCAGGCTGAGAATTCCGTGATATGCGTCGATCTCTGCCATCGCGATACCTCCTAAAGGAGCCGCCTGCTTCTGACTGGCTTATGATTTTAGCCCCAAGACATTTGGTGGATTCAACAAGACACCATCGTCGAACCCTTTGCCGTGCCAACTCCACTGGGTAATCCTTGCTTTAGGGGGCATTATTCACCAACCAGAATACGCTGATCGTCATCAACTACTGATAGCTGTGGAATTGCGGTTTCCGCCATTGCACGCTTATTGCCTGCGTCAAGCTGAGAACCCTTTTTAGGATATCAGCGAGACGATCTATTAGCTGTGGCTGTCCACTAGAGAGGTTATCTTGTCGATCAGCATCCCTCACTTGTTGGACCCGGTTCCCTTGTGATAGTCTGAGCGCGTACCAATCGGGGGTTCGATCTGTAACCCATCGCGGAAGCTATCAGCCGCTATTAGGGGCCGTCCCTAGAGACGGGAAAGGTACCCCAAAGTCACCCAAAGTATCGACACTTTTTCGATGATAGGTGAATGGTGAGACAGCAACAAGCCATTGACGTTGGTGGCAGAAACGAATACACGCATTACTTGAAAGTGCCTCGTAAAAACTGACAATAGGTATCTACAGCTTACTATTCTTCCAAACAGCGCTCCTCTTCTCGACAAAACTCAAGACACCCTCCTTCATATTCTCACCGCCTTCAATACTTTGATAAATCCCCTGGTCAATCCGGTTCGTGCTGTCCATGGGACTCTCAGCTTCCCAGCCACCCAACAGCCCCTCGCGCGAGACAATGATCGAGTCGGGCGAATTGTTAGACATTTCGATAGCCCATCGCAACGCCTCTTGAACAACGTCGTCCAACTTAACCACCTGGTTCACAATGCCCCAGTCAAGGAATTGCTGCGCAGTATACATGCGCCCCAAAAGTGCGACCTCGGATGCGCGTTGACGCCCTACAATGCGCATGAGACGCGGCAGAGCACCTGCGATAGCGACAACACCACGCTTGACTTCTGGCAGACCGAATTTGGCTGTGTCGCTCGCAATGACAATATCCAGGTTGAGTATCATTTCCATTCCACCGCCGAGACAAAGCCCATTAACAGCTGCGATGATGGGTTTCTTTCCTCGCCGGTTGCTCAATCCTCCAAATCCGTTCTCTGCCCATTTCTCCACCTTCTTTGTGCTACCTTCCGCGTTCTTGACGTTCCACTCTTTCAAATCCGCACCTGCGCAGAATGCTCGTCCAGTACCTGTGATAACGGCGCATCGCAGTGTGGCTTCATTGTCGTACCATCTCCAGAGACGGTCCAGCTCAAAGCTCATCTGTCGCTGCAGCGCATTGAGTTGGTCTGGGCGATTGAGTGTGACTAAGATGATATGAGGATGAGGATACGAGAGGACGACATTGGGAACGTCCGGGGGCGTAAGTGACTTTGACATGATGATTGCGTTGTTAGTATTAGTTGACTGTGATGATTCAAGGGCAGACCAAGATACCATGGAGCTCTTGTATTGATGCCGAGCTCCAAGTCTACGGCAAGCTCGCGTGGGGAACCTCGGCACCTCGGAAGCTCATCTCAACATGGAAATACCCCAGGCGATCCATCAATCACCCCCTCACAATGCATCACGAATAACGAACAAGGATCAAAGATTCAATTGTTTATTCCCACAGCTCTCGAACGCCTCTCACCTCTCCATGTATTGCAATGGTATTAAGTTCCCAGTTTAGTTAATGGTACAGTTTTTCAGCCTCTTACTCCCACTTCCATCACGCCGGTAATCCTCGCTTCTCGCTCTCGGTGAAGAAAATAACCATACGCCAGAGCTTCTTGACGAGATCCTCTGCTTCGTCGTCGAGTGCCTGTAGAATGTTAGCAATAATCACATGGAGCGAGGGAGGGGAAGCGTACTCCTTCTAGCTCTTCCACCAGAGCGGCTGCCGTGCCGTGAGCGCGTAGATGCTCCTCCACGGCCTCGACAAGCATTTCTTCCTGGACACCCAGATACTCAACAATCTTCTTCTCGACAAACGGTCGAAGCTTGTCCTTCACGACAGCATCATCCATGTAATCCCACTTGACCGTCCATCCCCAAAGACCATCCTTGTCCGAGGGAATTTCTTGTGCCAAGGACCGTACAGCCTGTGAGATCTCCTCGTCCGTCATATGCGCTGTTGCGGACGAAGGATCGAACTGAATTGGGACCAGTTGACGCTTAGCAGAAGTGTCGGCCTCTTCGTCGTCCAAAAGACCCTCCACCTCTGCGATGGTGCGCCGTTGGGGAGCTGCCCTGGATGCCTGAGCCTTCTGAGCTGCGGCTCCAAGGGACAGCTTGAACGGCTGTGGTGCGGCGACGGGTGTCTCTCGCTCCTCCATCTCTTCCGCTTGCTTGTCAAGGAACGAGTCGGCCATGCCGCGTGCACGCTCCATCTGAGCCTTCTCGCGACGCTGTTCATCATGCTCTGCTCTCCTATCGGCTTCGTCTCGCGACTCCTCATCTGCTCGGTCGGCTGCTCTCTTACGGGCCCAGTTGCTGTGATCGCGGTAGTAAGGGTGTGTCTTGCGACTTGCTTCTTTCTCATCATCCCAAGCCTTTTCCCTCTCGAGTTGCTCCTCCTTTCTTCGTTCGAATGACTCCGCGTCTTGGCGTTCTCTCTCGCGCTCTCTGTCTATCGCTGCTTGTCTTGATCGTTCTCGGTTACTCCATTTGCGTTCCGCCTCAAGGTATGCCTTGTCATCGTCCTCGTCCTTCTTGGATTTGTATCGTCGGTAAAGCTCTCCATCGCTAGCATCTGTGTCGTCATCTTCTTGGTGGATGGAGAGATCCGTGTTTGAGATACCTCCGTTCACAAAGGCAACCCGATTTTGTCCATTTTGTCCCTTTGGACCCGATGGCGCATTAGCGATACTGCCTCTTGGGCCTAGGGGAATGTTGTTGGTGGCTGGCGGTGAATCAAGTCGTGATGGTCGGGATGGTCCGTTTCGTCGTCGTTCTATCTCCTCCATCTCTTCCTCCTTTCGTAGACGCTCCAGATCCCGTTGGGTACTACGCTCTCTGAAAGCAGCAATCTCCTGTGCAACAACTTCTCGCATCTCAGCTGGTATATCTGCAAGTTCATCGTCTTGGGCCAGGGGAATATTCACAACCTCAACATTCTCGCCAGACTCGGTATTGCCCATGGTAACATCCTGGGTTGCCGTGTTGGTCGAAGGGTAGAACAAATCATGAATGGCATCCTTAAGCGATGCCCTAGCTGCTTCGACCTTGTCTGTGCCGATAGAACCATCTTGACTCTCCTCGTAGGATTCGATGTACTTGAGTGAGCTCTCATCGACCGTGACTTGAAGCTTTGTCTTTTCGATTCCCTCGAATGACTCGTCCTTGATTCTATCGGCAGAAACTTGCTGTCGCTTGACGGGAACTTCGATTTGCTGCTCGTGAAGTAGTTTGACTGCTGTAGAAAGCGACCAGGGATCCTCGAACAGAGCAAAGCCGAATTTGGTGCCCTTGTGGTCATCTGTTACGCTGGTAGCCGAGTCCCACTTGCGCAGCTTTCCAACAGCTCCCAACAATCGTTGGATGCCATCATCGCCGCCCACGCCATCAGGAATCTGGTGTATGAAGATCGTCCGCAGCTTCTCTTCGTTTGTTGGGGGAACGAGCACCTGAGGCACTTCCCTTGCACCGCGGTCGCGGTCCATTCCTCGGTCCATTCCCAGCCCAGGTCGTCCACCGCTAGGTCCAGACATATCACGGCCGCTCGCTGCGGGAGTACCAGGCTTGCCTTGAGACGTGCCGAGTCGAATCACGGGGGCGTTGAAGTTGATGTTCGGCATGTTTGCAGGCGCTTGGAAGTTGGGTGGAAGGCCGCTTGGACGATTAGCTTGTTGGGCGCTATGCTGCTGGACACCTGGAGGTGCCATTCCCGGAGCAGGAGACATGCCTGGAGGAGGTCCTGTAAACTTGTTAGATGGGTAGTGAGGGTATCGTGAAGTGAGCGCACCTAGACCAGGTGGAGGTGCCATTCCTGGAGGGGCATTGTTGGATCCGGGGTAGCCTCCATAGGCAGGAGGCGCGCCGTAGGGATTGTCTGCAATCGTTAGCTTTGTTCATGTTGATCAAAGGGAAACATACTGCCATAAGGATTATATGCCATATTGGCGCGCCGCGTTGAGCGCAGTGAGTTCTGTCTGATTAGGTTCGCGTAGAACTTATGGGTATGACTGGGCCAAGTTCACGATTGGGATCAATAGCAATATTATGTTTCGCGCAACCTTTCTTTATGCGGCGCAAACGTGTTGAGGCATCCAGGCACGAGGCTGAAGATGTTTCAAGGTGGGGCCGACATCAGATCCATAATTTTCCGCCTTATCGCCCCTACATTTTTCCGGACTATCGCGACTTTTCTGCTTCATCGGCTGTCTTGATCAACAGCTTAATTGACGACAGCCAATTGGGTGATTACGTTGGAGATTGTATACAACATGTAAGGTCAATTTAACACATGTCCGGAGTCCAAATGCTGATGTTCTCAAGGGCTGCTTCGTTCCGAACTGGCAGCGCAATGCTGCTCAGAGTAGCTACACCTTCAACATACCTCGCAAAGAGGTCATTTACGACGTCTCTCGCCTTCCGAGCCGGTCCCAAGATCGGTACAGATGAGGAGGCACCTCCAGCTGTTGCTCCCAAAGCCCGGTCGAGCCCTTATGTTGTCGATCCTGCTCAACAATCTCGACCCAGTCCTCTTGCCGATGCCACTCCCGCTGAAACGAACCCTGTTGACCCTAGTCAACCTCGATCCAATCCTCTCATCGGCAGTGTTCCTCCTTCTCCCCCTCCTGCCGGCTCTTCCACCACCGAACCTAAGCCTAGTGAACACGCTTACGATGCGACCAAACCCTTCAGCCTCGATATTGCATCCATTATCGCCTCAAGGGCCAGCACATTTTCCGAATCAGTCTCAGACCCTGTGACTCGTCCTCAGATCCGCGCCAAGGCAGTCACCGGCCGCACAGTCTTCATCAGGGACAGAATAACCAAGACAAGCGGTCCTACTCCCATGGTGGCTCTCCGTGTTCTCAACAGAATCGTGCGAGAAGATCAGGTCAAGAACAAATTCCACAGCCAAAAGTTTCACGAGCGAAAGGGTCTTAAGAAGAAGAGACTGAGGAGTCAGAGATGGCGATCACGATTCAAGCATGGCTTCAAGGCGACCGTGAGCAGAGTTATTGAGCTTAAGAAGCAGGGTTGGTAGATGTTTAGTCTGTAAAATACTGGCAAAACCATCGCTGTACAATAGATGTGAGCATGTAAAGTATGATTAAAGAGGAATTCGTTATCGTGGCTACATATACTCGTCGTCTTCCCAGTCTCGAGTAGGACTTGGCAGTGGACTGGCCTTGATCTTTGGTCGCGACCTGAACACTGCCTCCATGTCCTCCTGTGCCATGAGCTCATCTGTGAAGATTGTCGTATCTTCTTCCTCCACTTTGGGAAAGTAACTACCCTCCTTTTTAGGGGATGCCTTGGGTTTTCTCAGTGAGCGTCGTCTTTCCATCTGAGCTTTCTGTCTCGCCTTTTCGAAACCAGCCATACTCTTCTTTGTTCTAGCGATAAGATCGAATTCTTCGTCAATCGTCTGGCTGGGATCCTCCGCGGAAACCGGTTCTACGGATGTTGGTGGTGATAGATCAAGTACTTCATTATCAGGGAAGTCGAATGATTCACGAGCCATGGTTAGACGAGTTCGTTCGGCAAGTGACAGCGTATGTCGAGGCCTAGGTCGTGCTCGCTTGACGGGAGATGGTGAGGCCATGTTCATTGACTCAAGAATTCGATCTGCCATTTCTTGAGTGCCGGGGGGCTCTGCAGGCATGAACTGTGGAGATTCTTGTAGAGGCAGAGGAGATGGTGGGGGGGACGGCTGGGGAGATAGATGCGGTGATAGCTGAGGTGAGACGTCATATTCAGGTCGTGGAGATGCCACCACAGGTTCATCTTCAGGCTCAGGGGAACTCGTCCTTTCGACCGAAGAGGCGCGAAGGATACGAGCTTCATCTTCGGATGGCTTGCGCAGACTTCTTGCACTCGAGGAAACAGAGGCGAAAGAGTCTTCGGTGTGAGCAAGCTTAGGTCGGACTGGGAATCTTTTTGACATATCAAGCTTTGACTTGAAAGACTTGATTGGAGATTCAGTGAGCCCGTCCTCGTCTTCTAATTCACTGAACGCTTCTTCTTCCTCTTCCGGCTCAGGAGCGGGTACGTTGATTGCTGGAGTGTTGTGAGAAGAGGGACGCTGCAAAAAGTCCAGAGCCGAAGACTTCTGTGGCTTTGAGCTCTGTAGGTCCTGCTCCAAGCTGCTCACGAGGTCGTTGTACTCCTCAATGAGCTTTGGTTTCCCGAATGTCGCTTTCTTAGGGCTGACTTTTCCGAGATGCAATGCTTCGTGCGCGCCAAACCCAAAGTCGATGCCATTCTCCTTCTGTCTCTGCTTCACCTTCGAAGGTGATGGCTTTGGTTGATCGGCGGATAATTCGTTACGAAAGCTCTGCCATTTCTGAAGTCGCTCCCTCTGTACGCGAAGTCGTGTGTCCAGTTGCTCCAAGAGTCCACTACCATGATCTTGAAGCTCGTCCAGTCGGCCTTGTTGAACTCTTCGCCAAACGCGATCAAATGGCATTCCTAGAAGTCCGTCCTTCTGGGCACTGGCATCCCCGTAGAGCAGCGTTTCCATCCAACGCTCATTGCCGGACCAGTTGTTCCGAATTGTACGCCACATCTCACGTCTGGCATCATCGGAAATTGTCTTGCCTCCATCCAAAGCCTGGAGTGCTTCCTTTCTCCTGGTAACGCCCTTCTCCTTGTTTGTCAACAGGTCGGCGAAGTCGCGGAACCTCGAGCTGGCAGCCACCTTGCTGTTGAGTATCCGACTGATAGCAACCTTGTGCGCTAGAACCATGGTGTTGAGATCCGTGTTGTCGCTCTTGTATCCTCGATCCTCGAGTGCTAGCCCAAGTGCGAGAGCTGTATGTTCACCGCCTGTTGATACCTCTTGAGCAATAACATGCTTGAGAACAGCAGAGGAAAATGCTGCAAGAACCTCTTCAAGTCTTTCGCCCCTGCATTCGTCTAACATCGTTTTTCGTATAACGGCATCCCTTCCAAGCACTCCATTTTTCTTGGCTTGATCGAGAGCCCGTAGCAGGGCGGCTCGCAGATTGACTGATTGACTTTGGTCGATTGGAGGAAAGAAGGGTTTCAGTTTCTGTGAATGTTAGTTTAGTCTTCATCCCGGGGCTGCTGTCGTACCTTTTTTGTTTCATCAGGATCCCATAGCGCAAAAAGCTGGAAGAGAGCCCACTCGACGCAGTGAACCCTCTTCTTCAGGCCCTGCGCACTTGAACCGCCAGTCGCAAACGTTTCACCGCGAATATCCGGCCAGTCTTCATGTTGGTCGAGGTCAAGAAGGTTCAAGTTGGTCAAGAAAATCGATAAAGCAGAAGGCCCATGATGGACCTGAGGAGCTGGCGCAGGTGCATGTTGAGTTGATTTGTTTGTGAAGCCAGCCACTAAACGGGCGGATCGTGTACGGGGAGGCTGGACCGCAGCCATGGTGACATATTTGTGTCTTGATTTGAGGTTCGTTCGGGCGAAAGTGCCGTTTATGTAGTTTTTCGATAGATATGCTGGTACCACCTGAAAAGGCGGAGTGAAAATAAGGCTGATGGAGAGTAAACAAATAGGTAGCGGCGGTGGAGGGGCTCAACGGCGGGCGGTATGTGGGGCCGGTGGCTACCCTGCACGACAGCTGAGCTTCAATTTGTTTTGCGATCATAAACTTGCACTTCCACCTACGAAGTGAAGCATTGGAGTCCAAAGCTCAGATATTACCAATATCATGCTCACAGACGTCTTCAAAACAGAGCCATGAATTTGTTTCTCCAAAAGGCACGAAACGTAGGAGTCTGTTCTTGAGACTTTTGCAGAAATAATGCTGCTTACCCGCCGTTCTTCCTCGTTGAGAAATAATACTAACAAATGAGACCCCAGTGATTCCTCAGCCATGTCATGAAGTCTTCACATTTTGGATCTGTGGCTGGGACTTTGTATGTCTTCTTATCTTATTTTCGAGTTGAACACGGGCATTTATAACTTTTTCTTAGGCGATGCATCGAAGGATTCCTCAAAATCCGACAGACAGGTTAAGGACCTGCTAAACGAGTCTAGTGGCAAGTCGTCGTTGGTTGCTTCTGGTTTTCGATTAGCAGTACCGCCTTCAACACCCTCGAATCCATGCATTACAAGGTTCCTGACAAGACATTTCCTTCTTTCGGGTCTGCCCACGTGCCAATCAACCAGACAATGACGAAGCCGGAACTGCGTATGAGGAGGTGCGGAGGCGTTGGAAGAAAGTAGACCGAAAACGGGTGGAAAACGATATCAATCTCTGGACGTCTGCGCTCGGCTGGGATGAGTTGACTAGTACAAAGGCGTTGAGCGGCGTCACGCCTGAGATCTTGACGCGTGACATGAAACAGCTTGTTGTTATGCCACCATTATTAGGTTCAGATCCAGTTGCACGGCCGATCCCTGTACCTTAGACTTTATTCGGTCAACTTTTCTCCTCGAATGTGAGAATTGATCCTTGCTTTGGTATTAGAGTTTTCCCTATTGCTCATGGAGTCGTAGTATATCTTGCTGTCCCGCTCGTTAACTTCGAGAAGCAGAAAGGATTCTGATGCTGAAAGAGTGGAAATAGCCACACGAGGGCATTAGTTCCCGATATGCCGTCGTCCTGTTGCATTTCACGTCGTTCCGCTATTCGCATCAAAGCTCTCTCAAAGGGACGCGGTATCAAACAACCAGTCCGAGTCGCAGTCTGCCGGTAGATGGGGATCGAGACCCCTAAATGAACGAACGGAAGCCCGGTTAGGAGGTATAAATAGGAGACTATAACATCGTCATTCAGCCATATCGGTAAGTTAAACCTTTGTAACGAAGCCATATTAAATCGAAATCTAGTCCGCGGAACGGGAGTGTATTGGATATGCCTAAACCTCACGCTTCTTTGGAGAAAGCATCGACCTCATTGTTGCCTATTGTAGATGACGTCTCACAGGGGTTAGGGTACTCTGACGGGTGAATTTCAGCTCGAGCTCTAAGCCTCCGAACCCGATAACTTTTTCTGTAGTTGCACCTCAGTTTCAGTTACCGTGAGATGCCATTCTCTCCGTCTATCCTCCCCAAGGTCAGGCTGTCTCGGTCGAGACGCTACCGCATGTTGTCTTCAATGATCCTCATCTCCCGTGGACAAGAGAGGTTGTCGAGGGAAAGGATAGAGACCGCAATCAGTTTCCGTGGCTTGCGCTCATTCTCTTCACAGCTGATGAGTTGAGACTCACAGCTGAGGAACTGAATGGATCAGAAACGACAGAGAGCTTATTTAAAAACTGCAAAAGCATCGACTCGGGAGACGATCCCAACGACAAGACGTTAAAGCCAAGTGCTACTCAGAGCATTCGGCTCTGTGAATTAGAAATTGCGCTGGTCGGCCATGTGACTAGTGCCTGTAAAGAGAATGACGACACCGACGTTAAGGATCCGGCATACGAAACTATATTTGTCAAGACCAAGCTCTTCAAGGAGTTGGTCAGGACCTACAATGCAGGAAAGGCTGTGCCGGATCAGGATATGACCAAGCCAGACATTTCACGATACGAATTCCTCAGCCATTTGAGGAACGCCAACACTGGGGGAACCGCTGAATCTGGAGGAGGTATGGGTATGGGTGTATTCTCCGTCATCTTTTCCCATCGCACAGGGCCTGTGGGCAGTGCAAAGCCTGTTCCGGTCGTTGCTCTTATTAGCGACTAATATCTTTAGTCTTAAGGGCAGTAGTTATAGAAAGCGGAGGTCCCTGAGTAGAATGAAATAACTTACAGGGATCCCGTATTTTCTAGTAGCTATGGTCATACATGATAGTCAAATTTGATTCTGAGTCTGACATCCTGACATTGGAGGTTGAGGTCCATGGGATCTCACTTACAGGACTCATCCTAGGGGAAAGTGAGCTCAGTTACTATGTTATCATCTAAGAAACCCTTATCCCCGCCCCCTTTCTCAATGCCTTCTTCAGCATCCCTTTCACCTTCTCTAAAAACTGTTGCTTCTCGCCCGAACCTTCTCCTTCGCTTCTACAACTTCTTGTTGATTAGTCTCGGCGGACTGTCCGTAGAGGAACCCTTTCAACACCTGAATCTGGCTGTTGGCCAAGAGAAGCTGCTGGTCGGCTTCCTGCTGCTTGGCGACATAGTTGCTGGAAGGGTGGTTCAAATGATAGCTCAGTTGGGCCTTTGTTGCTTCTAAGTCCCGCTCAAGCCTCTTGATCTTGAGGTCTATGGCCCTCTTCTCCCTTCTATTTCCACTCTCATGCTTCTTTTCACCTATCTCGGCAAGTCTGTCGTTAGCAGTTTTGTTCTTTTGGATCAGCTCATGAACCAGACCCCAAGCTGGGATGTTGTCAGTATCGTCGCCGTCCTGTAACACTTTGGCTTCGCTTGCCCTAAGGTAGCCTAGTAGGTCAGGGTCATCAACCTTCTTAACCAGTTTGTCCCTTTCATCGTTC
Source organism: Fusarium nurragi (assembly GCA_012977755.1). Taxonomy (NCBI): domain Eukaryota; kingdom Fungi; phylum Ascomycota; class Sordariomycetes; order Hypocreales; family Nectriaceae; genus Fusarium; species Fusarium nurragi. Next base: position 32,505 of record JAALXI010000084.1, on the reverse strand, counting down.
AGATGATTGATCTCGTCGTCAATTCCACGGACAAGCCACAACAACTCCTCGGTATCTAACCTCAATTGCATCTGTTGAGTCAGATCGTTTTGTTGAGTCGGAGGCTGTAGGCAGTTCAGTACGTAGGGTTCGCTTCGAGCTGGATGGCTCTCGGTTTTGCACCACTTGGCCATCTTGAAGAATGTATGATGTTTAGGTATGGAGAATCAAGTCTTCAAGCCCGAAAGTGTGTCGGATGTGTGTTGGAGAGATATAATTGAGGCGGACGGATCACCACAACTTATATGAGATTCAAGGTGCTTGAGAGTATGACTAGTATTTTGCTCATACTTCTTCGTGAATGTATGTTCTGGAGTTCAGTTAAGATATTGCGCGAGGAACAGTGGTCAGTATTGTAAATAAAGGGTAGAAGGGCCAGCCACTGTTCTTACAGATTCTATGATCATTCACTTCGTAATGCGGTTCCCTATTAGAATTGAATAACCTGTTAAACTGATATAATTGAATAGATCATTCGCACTACCTTTTTTCCACAAGTTCGTGGTATGATTGTACTTGGAAACGATTGTTGATCAAATGTCAATACAATTGGCAATGCGTATTCTGTGATCTGATGGATGTTATCTGGTATTGGGCACTGTTCCCATCGTCATAGATAGAAGAGCATAACTCCTATTCATGCAAGCTCTGTTCATTTATGTAGGTAGGAACATGTGGATGAACAGGGTTTCTATTGTCAAACCGATATTACTCACTTGAGGACGAGCATAAAGAGATCAAGCTCATTACCTTAACTTGTTAGATCATGACGCACTGGAATGATATGGCGTGGTCAAGAACTGAACTTAGACACCATTGTATACAACATCAATGATGTTGCTCATGGAGTAGGTTCACGATACCTAGTTTAAGGAGTTGAGACTCAACATAAGGGACCCCGGTGAATCAACTGTTATCCTGTGCTCCAAAATGAGAGTAAATTGCTATAATAATGTCGAAAACACCGAAATAAGTTACAAATGTTCCTTGCGCTTACCTCCTTTAAATCTTCTTCTGCACCCCTTTCCTATCCTCCAAGTACCCAAAACACTATCCAATCTCCCTGATCTTCCTCTGAAATGCTAGAATCGCTTCCGGGCTCTTCCTTCGACTGGAACACCTTTGCCTTGTCCAGTTTGTCATCCTCAAGCGTCTGAATCGTGGGTTCATCACCAAATACTTTTTGCTCAGGTTCTTGTTGGCTGTTGTAAAGCTTGGATTTCGAGGCTTCGAGATCTTTCTCAAGACCAGCCACCCTTTTCCGAAGCTCGACTTCTGCATCATGTTGTGACTTGCTGAAGGACTTGAGGTTATTGGCCCTACTCTTGAGTTCCTCTACCATCCTCTTTGCTTCATAGATGTTGCCGGGAGGGTGATAAACATGCTGAGGTTCCGTGAAGAGCTCGTGGTCCATCAAAACTGGGCTGTTGGTAGGTACCAACTGGCTTTCCAACTCGTCTCTCTTCAGCCGCAATTGTACCAAATCACTGTCATTATTCTGGAGAACAGTCCGAATACTAGCATTGTTCATTTTTGCATGAGTCCGACTTTGCTCTGCAATCAAATCGGGCTGCAGTTTTCGGTGCCCGTTTCCAAGTAGCGCTCTCTTCCGGAGGCCATACTCCTGACTGTTGCGACGTTTGGGCATCTTGATGTTCCATTGCGGGGTGTTATGATGGTAAGAGATGACAGCATTGTTGAAGGGATCAGGGAAACGTGATATTTGTAGAAGAATATGGCAGACAAGGTGACGTGATCACGATCACTTCGCATTTCCTCCATGTTATGTGAGGTGTAGCGTCACTGCCATATAAAGATAAAATGAAGAAGACAGCCAACACTCTTTCCAGTGGTTTAAAGCCATGCCTAGACCGTTATTCATAAAATTATCAGGTGAAAGAGGATGAAAAGGAAAGTCGGGCACACGCATGCAAGAACCCAGAGAAGTCATTGTGAAAGGGGGAAAAGCTTTGAAGACGGGCTTCGTTACTATGCACAAGACAGACTTTCGTGTTATTTATCATTTGCTTGAAAGCCCATGCTCTCTCACAAGTATCCATAGCTGCATGTCCATGATTGTATTGAGGATGTCCTGATCCTTTAGTAAGGCTTACAGTAAATACCTCAGACCTATGAACTCTCAGTGAATACTCTGGAACAAACCATCTAAACGTGATAAAACCACGTGATTTGTACAACAAGAGACTCCTAGTACCAAGTTCGAATCATACCTAAAGCTTGACCAAATGTTGCGCTCGAAACCTAGGACAGTCGAAGCTTCCTGACTCCGCCAACTACGGTGAGTATTCCCCAACGACAGCCTGACCTTTTGTGAGAATGGCAGTAAAGGCCTTGCGCGGCATGATCGGTGTCATAGCTGCGAGCCTGTATCCCTTGATGACATATCTCCTCCATACAGAACAAATGTCCCTCAGTGACATTTCGTAGAAATGACTCGGCGTTTCTGAGTTTTACCTCATCGCCGAATGTATGATAGAGGAAGTAGATATAGCGGAGCTCATCTTTAATAGAATCAGGCTCAAATGGGAGGCAGTCAACGTATTCCGAAAGGACTTGGAGGCGGTGAGAGAATGGACGTTTTATCTCCATCGCCTTTTTGTTGGCATTCTCGATACTAGGCTGAGATGCGAGGAAATTGATATTCGTCTGCATTGATGAAATTCTCGAGTTTCTGTCCTTGATGATGCCTCTTAGAGTCTGTATCTTGTTGTCATACACCTCAATTCTGGTTTTGTGCGCATTGTCCCTGCTGGACAGCAAGAGCTCGAGCCTGTCAACCTCCCTGTTCGTGCTGTTGAGACGCCTGGTCAATTCTCGTTTCTCCCTTTGGAGCTCTATAGCCCTGTAATTCTCTACTTTCTGTGACTGTGCTTCTGTCACTACGCTGATTGACAACCGGCCAACTTGTGATCTGAGATTATCGATGATCTTCATCAGAATATCAGATTGGGAGTGCTCGATTCTCAAGGAGCTCAGGGCATTGCTCAATTCGTCCATTGAGGTTTTGCAAGAAAGTTTCGTAACTTCTTGTTGCTCCTCCAGACGAGCGATGGTAACCCGTGCATTGGCTAGATGCTGATGAAGTGGGAGCGTGTTACTAGATAGACCAAGCTCGTCAACACTAACGGAAGTGCTATTACCATTCGTCTGGTGGTGGTCAGCCGGGTCCCACATCAATCAACTGGCTAAGTAATAACTTACCTGCAGAATCGTATACTCGTTGACCATTTGGCCATCGCAGTTCGTGAGATTGCCGTCCATGATGGGTTTCAGTAGCTGCGGGTGAACAGAAAAGAACAACAGAACAGAGGATCATCTAGTAATAAGTAATTTGAGGATATGAGTGGTTATGTGAGCTGAAACGAATAATAAAGCACGTAAGATGAAAGAGAACAAGGAAGTTGTACCAGGTGAAAGACGATAAGCAGAACAACAAGACAAAGATCACCGCCGAACAGATAGCCGATGCAGTGAGCACACCCCTCATACATAGAGATTTATATTAGTAGAATGAGTTATTCCAAGAAATTAACATACTTAAACTATGCCTCATACTTCTTACTCGATCAAACCACCATACAACAACACACACCGAAACTTCTTAAACCAAGGGACCCAAAATGAAGAATCAACCAACCTACAACAAACATCGCTGTCTCGAGGAATCGCCCTCAAGTAGCGATTCGTCCTATTTCGCTGATGACGACAGAACAATACGCCAGACTCGACGATCTAAACAGAAGCGCGGATCCTGCCAAGCCAGAAGAAGACGGAACCGCGAGCGGGAATGGAATCATAAAGCCGCGTACGCTCGTGTTAACATACAAGTCGAAAACTGGAGAAATAGAGCATTGAAAGCTGAAGACGAACTCGCTGAATGTCAGCGCCGTGAACTGTATGGTAAACCCCAGACCCCCTCTCTTTGAGCCCATAGCTAACTGTCAGTAGTGAACAAGCCCTTTACACAGCGTTTACGAGAAGCAGCTGCGTCTCTCCCGACTCATCTGTTCCATCTCCTGCCCTTTTGTCAGTCGAAGTCGAAGTTGAAGAACCTCGTTCAGATCCCACAGCTGTCCCATTCGCCGATTTCTTTCCCGAACTAGCTCCGTTCTGGCAAAACGTCATTGCTCGCAATAACGCTGAGTCCGTGATGACTGGAAAGGGCTACGATGTGGCTGTCATTGCTCCTTTCCACGACGACCTATTCACCGGCTGGCTCGAAACAGTTGTATGTAGAGAATTCGCAAACGAAAACTTTTGGGAATATCTTGAGAATCCCGCTTTCAAAATGACAGAGAGAATCGAGAGATACCCCGGAAAATACAAGTACAATGCCGTGGAAGACTGTCCAGAGCTCGCACACTTCTGGCAGCGAGAGTCCTGATTGTTCAAAGATCTCTTGGGGATTGGTATAGACTTAGTTCAGAACAGCATACCCAGTATAGAGTTTGTAATTTGGAATCAAATGCGAAGTTAGGCACGGGCTGGATGTTTTGGTATGGCACAGATTGGCCAACGGCTGAATTCCGAGGCAGGTATATCTACCGAGAGAAAGCTGAAGGCACAAAGCTTTGATGTAATGACGAGGAGATCACAAAATCTGAGTTTAACTTGGATTATGGTCATTTGATTGAGTTGAATTGACATTGGAAACTTAGTCTCTCTAATGACGAGTGGTCTTGATACACAAACGCATGTATTGTCCAGTACAGTCCAGATATGCTGGGATAACTATTAGCGTGACAAGTTACTTGGTGTGCAATTCAACAACATACCTCATTCTCTCCATCTCCGCGCCGGTACCTTAACTCACCGAGAGCTGCAGTATCTCAAGCGCCCATTGTGAGTACAGATGGGGACTAGTGCTCTGGGTGTGATGCCCGCCCGGCCCAGGATGAACCCATCGCTGCAGTTATAGATTATCTAGAATATCCGAAATGCGACTGAGAACAGCGTCTTAGAAGTTTCAGTCAGTCATATCCTGATTCAATAAAGCTTATGAACTGACCTTTCTCAGCGCAGGTAGCTGGGTTTCTGTCGACCTGACGCTCAACCTCGGCAGCCACGTACCGCAAGTTGTCGTTACAGCTGTTGGCAAGCTCGAGCTGGCTCAACAAGTAGAGTGCCAAACCCTTCATCTCCTTGAAATCCGTGATCTCCTCGATGTTAGCCTTGGCGGGAGGACATGTGCAGGAGCAAGTTGTCTGCTCATCTATGTTGTGATGATCATCCATAGCGGGTTTGGGGGGTTTGGGTATCCAGGTTGAGAATCTGTATTATGGCGGGGGTTTGGAGAAGGGAAAAGAGTAAAAGCAGAGATATTTATGTGCAAGTCAGCAGAACTATATAAAAAGTTTCATGACTCAAAGAGGCATTTTCAAGCTTTTCGTTGCCTACACGATAACAAAGTTTGCATTTCTTTTCCATAATTTAAGCTCTGAACCATCTTGTTCACACAGCAAATTTAGCAGAACACGTCGCATTCAATTGCTTTGTTGATGAACAAAGGTTGAGGTGAATGCACAGGTAGTACAAGGTCAAGGCCGGAAGGCCCGTAATTGTGGGCTATGGCCTACCGAGACACCAGCCGCGCCGGAGCCGGAGCCGGAGCCCCACTATGCCAGAGTTTAAGTCACTTCGCTGCTTCTTCACTTTCTTTCAGACCATACTGTTATCGACAGAAGAACAATCAGTCTGTCACTGTATGTGTAGAGTATGAGTTTGTAAATGGGAAACACAATAAGTTGATTGGACAACCTTCTCCGGCTCGTTGGATGTGATTGCGCTCTGGAACTCCGAGTCGCAATTCTGTTGTCTGATTTGCCTTCCATCGGGACGTTGGATTCCTCGTTTATCTATAGCTGCAGTATTACCGATGGGATATGTTTTCTGTGTGTGTGATGTTTGTTGTATGCGGTTGGGTACGAGCCTGCGTCAGAGAGATGTTAAGAGGTTTAAGCAATGTTTTGCTCTGGGCAGGTGAAGAAGATGATGAAAGGGGAAGAAAGGCAGCTGAGTATGTTCAAATTGAACGTTGCACTTGTCTGATTGTCAGCTCGTTCACTTTGAGAGGGGAATGGAGGAAGTGAACGCCTTGCGTTGTGTGCGGTATGCGTGTTTGTGTTGCGTTGGGGTGGAGTTTCTATTCATGCTACCAAATCAGGGGTTACTGCTCAATAGATTCACTGGACATAGGGCGCTATGTTTATGACTGGTATACGTACAGATCGTGACTGGACCTGCATAATCATCGTTAGTGAAAACGTTGCGATAATACAGAAGTGCCTGTCAGGTACAACGAAGTGAGTCCTGTTGTGGAAGCACATAGATGAGTAGCTCAATCAACTTAGCCTATTCACCTTACATTTGGTAGCAGCTACTGCTCGTTTCGAAACCCTGGAGCACCATTGCACAATCGTTGTTCATTCAGAGCCATTCATTTTCGTCCTAGGGGCACGGAGGAGATAACATTGGTTGCATGTTTCCGAGTGGGTTGTGAGTCGGAGTTCGGTACGCTATGCATGTTAGGCAGACTTTCAAGTATTTTCTCGATTTTGCATGTCCGCGGTTGAGGCACTAGTAGTTAATGGAAGTTGACAGTCTTGCGTAGCCCAAGTGATTTCTATCGTAGAGAGAGTCGATCACGTCTCGCTTTTGTCCGACGCTGCCACAATCTGATTCCTTAAGTCCCAACCAATTATTTGAGATCTCCAAATTGATTTACACGGACTTGGCGTATCAAAAGTGCTCGGTGGGTTTGAGTATGCATGACAAAGATGCCGGTGGGCTCAGGTGATCTAGACTACGAAGCTGGATAACGTTGAAGGCGGGGACATAATGTGAAGTTGTTGTTTAGGCATGGGATTAGCGGCACTGGAACGGCTGTCGTTTCTCGCATCCTTCCTCTGCCCTTTCATTCTCACATCAAGCAGATCCCGCTAACTCCTCCCAGCGCCTTTTACTCGTCTCCTCACTCTCGCTCTCACTCTAGCTCTCACTCTAGCTCTCACTCCCATCAACAAGCGCTCACTCGCGCTCAAGACATCGCCATGAGCCCTGCGCAGACTTTCCCTGCTCCAGCTGGCACTGCTATACGATGGGGTGAAGATCGAGATAACAGTCGGATCGATAAAAGCTCCGTAAAGTTCGGGGAAATATGCTCTCACCAACTACCACGTTGGCCGGTCTGCTCTCAATGGCTTCGATTAGAAACAAGAGGTTTGAAACGGCCCTTAACGAGCTCTCTAGACGCCGAGGGTTCGGATATTCCACAAAAAGGGTTGGGCCCCTGGATCATGCAAAGCCAATTGCCCTCCAGCTTGTGCAGGCAGAGCCATCTGCTCGGCTCATGGTTGTCGGTATCGGAGGATGGCAAAGGCGTACCACTCGGTGGAATATGTGGTCACAATTTGTCCTTCCCTATGCACGTTTCGCCTGCAGTGAACTCCCTAGGTCCGATTTTCAAGTCGACCGGAGCCAAATCGTGGGAGAATTGAGAGAGCTCCAAATGGCCCTGCCAATATGTATAAGAATAACATTATCCACTTAATCTAACAGAGCCCTGGTGCGTCAGTCCTGCTAGACCTATTTGCAGGAGATTAAAAGAGCGATTAGACACTAAGGCACTTATGTTGGCTTAGCTATAGCTTCTCCAGATGCCACAGTCAAGGGAGCCCATTTAGCCTAGCCCCTAACATGTGACTCCATCTCCTGGTAAGTTTGTAAACCGCACGACTTTAGAAACAAAGGCGAGCTTCATATGATGAAGCGATCTTCACTCCCTAAGAGCTCGGGTGGGCGCAGTAATTCGGCCCCAACTCACGGCGGGTGCCCACCTGCCACCTGCCGCTGCCCATCACTGCACGCTGTCACAGCTCACATTCTTCACAACAACAAACCGGACTTCTGCCTTTCTTCTTTCACAAACCGCCCACACATTGCAAGATAAACATCACCGCAGAAGTTACAACGCCCACGATGCCAAAAGCACCGACCCAAGGCCCTCCGAGCCACTGGCGTTCGAGCCCCTACGGAACTTGGTTCCCGAGATCCCGCTGGCAGAGCGACTCCACGCTGCCTTCTGCTCCGCGGAACTTATCTCCTGGGCAAGAGAACGAGAAACACCGTCTTCAGGCTGCCCAGGAGTTACCTCCTGGGCCTAAAGCTTTCGAGCTACCCTCAGCCGTCACAGCTAACCCCTTCGAAGTGCCTGTTCGACAGACCGAAACTCCCATCAAAGCTCCCACTATCCCACGTGTTCATGAAGTACCCCCAAACGCAAACGGCCTTGGGGCCGGCAAGGTTCCTCGGGGGCAAGGTCCAAGTGGCCATCCTGCGCGCCCCTTCTTCGAGTGCGCCCCGAATTCCACCGAAGCGAAGCCCAAGCCCACGCCCAAGCGGAAGTTGACCATGGTTGACAGCATGGCTCTCCAAGCCGTCAGCAGCAACGGTAGTAGACAAGTCCCTGGATTGTCAATCCACAGCAACAGTCGCGGCGGAGGCGTCCAGTTCAACGTCTTCACCAAGGTGCCCACTGTTTCCAAGACCATCGCTTTCAACGTCAAGAGCGAGCAGGCTCTGGTCCAGGTCTATCGGCACGTCAAGGCCATGAATCCTTCCGCCGAGGTCGGTGGCATCATGTTCTGCGTTGCACACAAGCCCACCTCCTCTTTCACCAAGGTTGAAGATGTTGAATGGGAATCTTTGGCTGGTCGCCTCGACCATAATGGTCAAAACTCTGACAATTACCGGCCAAATCGCTGTTAGTTTTCTCATCTGTGTTACCGTTGTGTATACTAATGCTTTGAAGATAGAGGACCTTGGAATTCCAAGTGAGAATACTCGTCGATTGAGTTTGGACATCGGAACGAGCTACATCAGGTTTTATGAGTGCAAGGAGACTGCTACATATGTATATTTGTTAGTGGCATCAAGTGTTTAGGTATCAAGTCAAAGTATTCGTGGAAATAGAATTGTATTCAATTTGGGCGCTTTAAAAATCCTTTCTGATGTACCTATGCAATCCTACCGCTACAATGGCTGATGTAGTAGTCCCTCTTCAAACATGCCAGAACCCCTCTCCTTCTTTCTGATTTTCCATGGCAACCTTCAACGATATTGTGGTCATGAAATAAACCATCCATATTATGTACCTACCGGGTCTCTCTTCATCGTCGCCTGGGGTTTCGTGGCTCTCATTAATCATCTGCGAAGCTTGGACTGTCAAGTTTAGCTACACTGCATCCCGAAGAGTTCAAACACATCAAAGCACTTACTGATCAATCCGTACAAAGGAGTCAGACAGGGACGTAGTTCATATCTGGTCATCCAAGTAGTAATCTCGGCTATACCTTGTTCTAGTACCATTCTTATCGCGACTCTCTCGGTAAAGAGTCTTTTGGCCAGGTCACGGACTTGAGATTCGGGCATGACATCAATTGTATCATCTTTTAAGACCTCTCCAGGAACATGGGGTAATCGGTACGAGTTTCCGTTGTATGCTATCCCACTAGAAGATCTGTAATTTCTGTGAGGCATGCCCTTCGACCTCTGTAGACTTTCTTCTTGGGCTTGTTGTTGATTTTCCTCTTGGGCTTTTTGTCGGCTGTCTCCTCGCCCGTCCCGCTCTCAGCTGCAGTGGCTGCATCCTCTGAATGAGGAGCTGAGTCAGGACTGGGTAACTTTTCAGCTTCAGAATATATTTCAGGGGCTTTCTCCTTTAACGAGCGAGGTATAGTATCTCCTTCGGGTGTCTCGTCAGGCCGCGGTGTAGCTTCAAGGGACAAAGTGTTTGACTCACTGTCGATTATTCCATTTACCTTCTCATTAAGTAAGTCAGGTCCCGCGCTTGATTCTCGCGCTATGGCTCTAGACACGTGGTTTACCATGTTGAAAACATGGTCAGGTGCAACTCTTGATACGCCAGAGCCACCCCTGGTGTTCCTTGGAAGACTTCGTCGATCGCATCATCGATTGTACTCTCATCGTTTCGGGATTTGTCTGCATCCATTTCTTTGGTTACATCCTTCATATCCGTCTCGGTATTCGGAGGTCATACGTCTTGAATACTGAAGGGAGGGGCACGGATGATTGAAGCCATGTTGAGGGGGGTTTCTACTTCGGGTCTGGCTGAAGGAAAGGGTGCGAGTGTGTACCTGTCCTTGTCTTTAGGGTCTGCTGCCTGAGTTCTGGCCCCAAACCCGCGATCGTCTGTACCCTCGCTGCGTCTTCGTTTCGTCGAAGGCCGCCCTTGAATATCTTCAATCAATTCTTCTTCTGGTGCATTTTCTATGAAGGGACCACAACATGGCTTGTAGCCCTGGTTGTGCGATTGAGTTCATCTTCTTCGGTCGTGTGGCCAGGTGTGGGCGTGTATTGGGGTGCATCGGTCATCTCCTCATCGGAAGAAGTCCTTTTCTATGAATCCGACATTGGATGCTACCTGTGCCGATTAGCGATGGTAGTCATGATGTATAGCTGACTGGCGATGCATAGTTGAATGATAGCGCTTGGATAACTGATAACGTGTCTTTTTAGTGACGGAGAGTGAAGGTGCAGGTAGCCTGCAAGTAATTGCTTATTTAGCTTTCACCTGGGTCAAGTTTCGCTGTCGCAGATCTGGCGCCGTGTTCTGAAGGCAATCCAAGCTGGCGTATTCTGCCGGTCCTTCGCTACTTCCGTGTGTTGAGGCCATCATGGTGTAACCGAAGTGCAGGCATCACTCACGAGGTGAGAAAAGCACTGCGTGCAGACACTCATTGACGATTTTTGACTACCCAGTTTACCTCCAAGGAAGTAAGGGTGGGAGGAGGAAACCGGCCAATTGCCTTGATGGTCAACTAATCTGGCCATGGCTTGGTTGCTGGAAAGACTTCGTGGCTTGTCTAAAGGTTGAGCTGGAGGCTTCGAGTAGGCTGATATTGGGGTCGTAGAAGTGAGGAGCTGAGATGATATACCGCACGGGACCTAGAGACATTGCAAGTAAGTCGCTACAATGTTCTTCCCTTTTTCCATCCAAACAAAAATTAGAACGCTATAAGAAAGCGGATGCGTATCCAGAATGACATCAAACCTGGAGGAGATGTCTGTGATCCAGGCGAAGCTGACACTCTCGTTGGGGATCTCTCTGCCTGCAAGCCCTGGTTGTAAGCTGTCGTTACTACTGACCGCGTTTTGAGTAGAGTATGCATTGTTTCAACTCATTGGTGTCACAAAAAGACCACCAAGCTTCAACCGTGCCTGGCGTTGGTGAAGTCGCTCCGAAGTCGACTGAGAATCGGTTGGGTGCCGAAGATCACCACGCTGGACGTGGTCCAGAATGCGCTGTTCTTCCTCTGAGGAATTGTGATAGTCGTTCGTGCGGCACATCACATCACTGCCCATCTGATTGCAATGGGAAGAAGTTGATGGACATTGGTGTTACTGAACATTGGATGCGTCATAGTTCGTCTCAACTTTTCGCAGAAATGAATCGTCCACAGTGGATTTGTTTCATCCCGTCTTGATGTAGAAAGCTCTCGTTGCCGCGGTTGTCAAACTCGAGGTCGTGATATGTCAACAGCAACGACAGGGATTCAGGTTACAGCGATGTAAAGACACCATCCATACCTCAGACAGTTCATTCGCACCAGCGGACGAACGCTGAATGGCTCCCCTTGGTCAGACTGATCTCCTAAAGAGCACTCAACTCCTTCTCCCTCTCTGGGTTCTAAGCCTCCATTGATCCGCCAGGACGTGAGAAATCAGAATACCTATTTACCTCAACTTTTTTCTTCGTGACAAGCCCCATCTTTCGTTTCGTTATGTCACCAAAGGAACTCCGTCACGGTACGCCCAACCTAGCTGTGGGCAAGCTTGCCTTTCTGAGGGGACTTGGACGGGAAAACCTACCCTAAAGTTCACCGCCTACCCTCCCAGGCGGGTAGTGTTGACATAAGACTCAACAGCCTCTGGGATCACATCCCTTTCTTACCTTTCAACAGGTAGAAATAAAATCTGGTCACTATAGAGTATGATTTCGTAGCGTAAGTAATCTAGGAAAGAGGTCTAAGACTTTAGGATATTTCAGAATACCGTATAATAATATTAGAAATAATAGAATAGATACCTTGAAGCCTACGTATCCATGGAGTGATGCTATTTGGTAGTTGGCCGTCAAGCGTCCATCAGATCAACGTCAAGAACTCTAGGGCCCTGAAAGTTACCTTTTTAGGCCTCCGTCCAGCCGTCTCGCTTCCAACACTGGAGTAAGCTTATTTAAGCCGTTGCGGAACCGTTGCATGTCCATTTCCCCGTGCACAACAGCACATATCCCCACGGGGCAAGTCGTAACAAAGCAGGATTTGCACTGCATCTTGCGGGTCTGAAATAAGAATCTCCACATGCAAAAGTAATATGATTCCACCTCAATATCCCTCACACCGGTACAGAACAGGTGCCCCAGATAGTGATTACCGTATGTCTGCATTGACGAACGCCCAACTGAATCTCGGCTTACCAGAATAGGACATCCGCGTAATCAGCATCCCACTAGTCTACAGATGGAATGCAACGTTCTCTACTGTACCTCCGTAGCATACGCAAGACTAGAAGCCATTTCTACAAGGAGCATATGTCTAAGCCCCTCCACCCTGCAATCCAACAAGTGGATAACGTCTGTTCTCGGGGTAAGGGAACAGGGACAGGCCAAAAAGAAAAAGCGGAGGACTTCTCCGGACTTGTTGGTTTCCCCAATTTAATTGTACTGTTGCCTAGCTGAAAGGAAAGGATCGACAGAGCGTCCCCACGGCCTTATGTAACCGTAATCTCCAAGATATCATGGGGAATAAGTCGGGGAATAAATGGGGTTGAAGGAGTATTTTGCCACACCCAAACGTTTGTAAATTGGGGAATCCCGAATTATGGGGAGATCACGGGCATCCTAGTACCGATATTGGAAAAGATATATCATGCTTATGGTAGTTCTATTGACTCTATAGCTCTATCGTGCCCATTCAGCATTCTAACGTTGGTCTTCTAGTAAGACGTTGTCTAAAAAAGGGTATCCAAAATAAAAACTCGTTTCCTAGTCGGAAACCCAATGGTATAGTATATGTGATAAGTTGAGTCAAATCATTCAAGACTTCTCAGAGTTGGAGCCAGAGTCTTCGCGGACAGTGCCGCTTTCCTCGTTGGGCTTCTCCATCATTCCACCACGACCAGCCTCGTCGACGAGACCAAGACGGATAGCCTCGCGCTCGACCTCCTCTTGTGTGAGGAAAGGAAGCTCCTTGGCGGCCTGGACGTAGGAGATCTTCTCGACAAAGCCCTTGGCAAAGATGATGTCGATTTCCTCGAGAGATCGGTTGGCGGTCTGTAGTCTGTTAGATGGTGTTCAGGTGCAGAGTGGACAGCAAAGCTTACCTCGGGGTAGAACCAGTACAGGATGGGGAAAAAGGTGGCGTTGGCACAGCCGAAGAAGAGGTAGGTGCCCCAGTGGATGTTGGCAATCATGATGGGAACAATCATGACAATGACGAAGTTGAAAAGCCAATTGGTGCATGTAGACGTAGCGTTGGCCTTGCCACGGGTCTTGAGGGGGTTGATCTCGGCAGGGTAGAGCCAAGGAAGGGGCAGCCAAGTAGCACCGAAGGAAGCAATGTAGGTGAAGAGACCAGCGATAGCTCCCTTGGAGATCTGAGGAGAGTTGGTGCCAGGATCGTTACCACCGGGGATGAGGAAACCCATGGTCAGGAACATGGAAAGCATCTGACCAGCAGTACCAATCAGCAGCAGCTTGCGACGGCCGACACGCTCGATGAGGAACCAGGAGGAGGTAGCAAAGATGGCGTAGACAATCATGTTGACACCACCGAGCAGAAGAGCAAGGTTCTTGTCGCCGAAGATGTCAGTGCAGAGAATGGGGAAGTAGTAGATGACGGCGTTGCAACCTCCGACCTGCTGCATGAACTGGGAGCCGGAGCCGAGAAGCATACGACGGAAGTGCTGGGTCTTTCCGCCGGTGAAGAGAGCCTTGATGGGAGTGCTCTTCTGGGCAGCGAAGCCAGAGGCGCGGATGGAGTCAACGACACGGTCTCGCTCAGCGCGGGTCTCGTCGCTGTCGACCTCGTAGCCACGGATGGCAGCAATAACACGCTCGGCTTCCTCATGACGGTCGTGAGTGAGCAGCCATCGAGGAGACTCGGGAAGCCAGACCATGGAAACGCAGAGGATAAGACCAAAGACGATCTGGAAGGCAATAGGGAATCGCCAGGTGAGGTCCTGGGGACCGTAGGAGCAGCCATAATCGATCCAGTAGGCGATGAGGGTACCGAAGGCAATGATACCACCCTCGATACAGATGAGGAGGCCTCGGTTGGTGGTGGTAGAACACTCGGCCTGGTAGGTAGGGATAGTTGAGGTGTTGATTCCATTGCCGACACCGGTGATGGTGCGACCGATGATGAGCTGAGCAAGAGCAGAGTGGCCCTTCATAGCAGTGATTTGGATAATGACACCGAGGATCATAATCCAGCCACCGAGGATCATAGCCCTCCGACGACCCAGCAGATCACCGATCCAGAGAATGAACATGGCACCGAGCAAGCATCCAATCTCGTAGATAGCTGTGACGAAGCCCTGCATAGTACTGTTTTTCGTCTCGGGGAAGTAATCATGGAAAGGGTCAGCGTCGATGATTCCAGACATGACACCCTGATCGTAACCAAAGAGCAGGAAGCCAGTCGTCGCGACGGTCGAGATGGCCAGGGACAATTTCTTGCCCGTGAGGCCGGCGAAGTGAGGAGGCATGATGGCGGTTTGTGCAGGGAGTTCAATGGGAGGGAGAAGCAAGACCAGCTATGCCTGACGACAAAACAAACAAACAGCAGCTCACCCAGGAGCTGTATGCACAATCGCGTGTGGCGAGAGAAAAGCCATCGCTGAGCGGAACATGATGGGCCTTTATATAACAACGCGAGCGGTGTCTGGGAGTGGGAAAACTCTGTCTCCTCCTTTACTCAACTGCATGTGCTACGCTTCTCCACGTCGTCTCCACGGTTGAAGTGACGATCATCCTGGAACAAAGTTAACAAAGTTGGCGCTGGACATAAGGTCCCACGGTCCCTAGGTACATGCGTGGGCTCCATCTCCATCTCCATTCTCCACATGTGTCCAAGCGGAGCCGAAGGATTATTGGAGACACCCTGAGTCGTGCTCCAAGCCTCCAACAAGCATTGCCAATCACTGCAGTCCACTGTATTGAGACCGCTGTAGTCCACTGTAAGCCGCTGTAGTCTGCTGGCCTTATAGGGCCAAAGCGTGTCGTCATTCCGCACCGTGCCGGCATCCGATTCTTTCTCAGTGTGTCTCCGGGGATCTTGCCAAGACCGGAAAGAGATCCTACACCACCTCGGGGTTACTGAAAGAGGAGCATGACGTCAATCAATTCTACGGGAGGGAAAAGTGCGGCAGAGGGAAGAATCCTGGACCTTGGTGATGGAGGGTCGGGATGAAACATGACTGCACAGAGCAAGCCTGTAAAAAGACACAAAAGCCCCTGCTAGAATCTCTGCCGTTGTGGCGATCACTTTCCGAACGGCAGAGGCGTCATTGGCTCAGGCGTGTTTTGTTAGTTTGCCGTTGAGATATCGTCATGTGCAGAAGCACGATATACCTGATACCAAACCTCGGTTTATACACATGCAGTACACGCCTTTGTGCACGGCCGGACGATCAGAGCAGGTCAAATCTGACAACTCCGATATTTCTTGTCTGAATCACCTAAAATAAAATAAAAACTGGCGAAAAAAAACAGGACCGCGGGGGAGAGCAGGAAATCTGGGACCTTAAAATTTGGGGGTGGGAACGGCGAGAACCACTGTTATCGACGATCACCTCCTTATAGGGAGCGGGCGACAAGCTCGATGCGGTGCGAGGTTCCAGTTTATCAGAAGTTTCCACGGGGAAGAAATCAAGAATTTGTGGTTCGGGAGAGACCATGGATTGGAAGTGACAAATTGTTAATCTACTCGGGAGAGAACGTAGATGATGCCTCGGTTTCGATCAAGGGAGATTAGCGCGGGAAAGCGAACTAAAGCACAGTACAGCGTCGTACAATTAAAGAGTTTTCTCTTGAGGAGCGAAAAACAGCGACAAATTCAGGTTTACCTGGTTCCTTACTTCCAAGGTGTACCACCAATTACAGCCCATTTCCTCGGTGGACCATCGCTAAGAATTATTATTGGCGCGCAAGCCACAGCGGTTTCAACGGTAACCCCGAGATCTTGGGGTTGCCTTTATCTGGGGAAACTGGTCAAAGGGTCTAATGACGACGAACACCCCAAAGTTGCCTCTCACCTGAGATCTACTTCTCATTTTTCAAGAATGCTATAGATACACTACAGGATTGCGCAGGTCTCCAAACGCATGTAGTTCACGTATGTGTCTGTCTTGGCTGGCGGGAGATCTTCAGCCTCCGTAGGGATGCCATGGCACTTGGACCTGGCTATTCACTTGGCGATCGTGGAAAACATTGGATGCAGAATTGTTGATCTTTGACAGCAGATTAACAGAATCGCATGAATTTCTCTATAATATGTAATTAAGTCTCAATACTTCCCTCAGTCGGTTCATTCCACGATTGACACTGCCAGACTTGAATTATCCTGCTTATTGATACCAGAGCCAACACTCTTCCTCCTTGAACCGTTCCTTGGCACTCCTTGAACCGGACGACAACTAAAGTCCCTGGTTTCATGCACAATCCTCGGTTTACCTCTTTCGGCCTTAAGTCCCTTGATGCATTGAAGCCGCACGCCGTTATTCTTTCGCAAATACCCTACTAACACTCGACCAGACTTACAGCACCTAAACTCGGAACCGGTCTGGGAGCCCGACAATTCAGACCCATTTCCCTCCGACTTGGCTCTCCACTTCCATGATCCTTCCCAGCCCTGAGAGCCAACTTCATTCTTGGCAAGTGGATAGCGGCGCAAAGATGGTGGTTACCGAGCGTCTCTGCGGGCATAATGAGGGTTTACCATGCGTCATGACTGGCTGCATTACCGTGAGAGTAAACACGCAGTGGATTTCGCCAAGCACATTCACCGTCGACGCTAGATATCTTCTCATACGATCTTGAGAGCGAGAGGCATTATTCGATACCGCCAAGAGGAACAATTAATAATCTTGGTCCAAACGCCCTTATGCAATCCCTGTCTCGTTACATTGAGGCTCTCCATGCAGGCCATGTTACACTCGTCGACCCTCCAACTGACTAGTTATCGAACATGTCAGCCATTCTCCAGGAGAGAAATACAACGTGCTTGCAGGCGTTTAATTACGAGCATCGACATGTGTTCGAAGTGCGACGTGCGCCCCAGTATTAAAAGTGTCAACCCCATTTCTCCAGTTGTGGGATGATTTTCGCCGAGCTTCTCGCCGATGCCAGGAAAAAAAAAGGGACTTTCTCCGGTGTTTCTTGTTAAGCTTGACGAGATGGAGATTGCGGAGGTTCTGGGTCTGGGGAGGAGTTTAAAGGGACCTCGAGCATTACACGTGGTGAGTGGGAAGCTGGGGAAAATTGCCACTCGCGATATGCGATCTGCGAGATTCACCACGATACGATTCACTGTCGGCGTCTGAATGGAATAGAACTACGTGTCATTTAATTAAGAATGCATTTTTATTGGCGCAGTCATCGCCCGTGGGTAAAGATTCTGTTCTTTTGTATTGATAATTCTAGTTTATATTCTTCCTGACCTGAGGCCTGTCAATGTAAACCTCAACCCAGATACAGAAGCGATCGATATTTTTATCCATATCCTTACATTGAGTTTGAAAGAATATCATGCATTTAGATAGTATATAGCCCTGAAGTTGTTTCTAGGATGGTTGACTCTTGCATGCATCGTTGCTACCCTCCAAGTACGCGATAGCCTCAGGCTCCTGGCTGCAAGAAACGACAAAGTTTTGTTCTTTCACATTGTCAACAGAACTTAATAATACAGCCACTTTGAGTTTTCCTCAGTATTGTACCGCATTAGAAGATTAACTTTTCGTAGTGCACCAAGTACAAATAATCTGCTCCCAGCATACAAATGGTCAACCTCAACCCACCCAGTCACGAAAATCATCTCAGACTACTTTCTATCCTCGCCATCGTTGCAAGAGCGCGAACATACATTCCATACAAGTCGAGAATAGTCACTAGGTCTTAATCAATAAATGTCAAGATGGCACGTCACGGCAACCGGCAGAAGAAGTACTACATGCCGAGGTCTGGCTCATCTTCGATGCAAGGCTCCCATTCCGGTGGCCGCCAGCAATCCCCTGTCCGTCGCTTCCATCTTCCCCAAGGTGGACGAGCCAGTTTCTTCGCCGGCATCATCACTGGTGTTGTTGCTGGATTTATCTCAGGACCTGGACGAGGTGGCTGGCGAGGAGCTGGTCTGATAAGTTTGACTGGTCGTCAAAAAGGCGAACTTCGATCACGAGATACTCATGATTATCGAAACTGGGATGCACTGCGCAGAGATTATACACCAGGGCCCAAATTCTGGTAATTTTTATCGACTTGAACCAGGAACAGAAGACTTTTTGAGCTATGGTTGTGGCCATGAGTCTAGGTGGCACCGATGAGCTTTGAGTTTAGATCCGGAGATGGGACATCGCCATCTATTGTTGTCACTAGCTCTGGTCTTCTGAGAAATGGGGAGAGATACGTCGAGTTTGGAGTTTGTGCATGCATAGTGCTTAGAGGTGGAACGTTTGGCCAACATCGAAAAGTCTGCCATGTATCCAGATGAACAGTATCCCGACCAGGACATATCCGCACGCAACGACAACCGGCAAGGACCTCATCTGAATATCTGCTGCAAGGTACCCGGAAAGAACGTCTGGTTGGCGAGAGCCAGCAATCCCGACATCGGCAACGAGCTTCTTTCTTTCTTTCTTTCTTTCATTCAAGCTCGTAGTCCCCTGGACCGGCCCATCTTCAGCACCCCCTGGCATGGTGAACGTGGAAAAACGATCTCCATCATCATTTCGACCCATCGCATGAGAGATCACGACAAGATTGGGGAACGTGGAGGACAAATTGTTCCTGTAGACTGCTGAGGTTCCAGGTCATGAGATTTTGGCCTCGATGTGTTTGTTGGACTACCTAGACGACATGATAGGTACGAGGTCAGGTTGTGGATTTCGGTGGTTCCGATGAGACAGAATGCCAATGGCATCACATTCCATCGCCTTGACCTCTGATCTGAAGGCGGTGGATAGATAGAGACTCACGGTAATTAAGAGACACACGACTAGAGTATGTGTAATGCAAAAGAGACCTTTTCGAACTTTCCGTTGCCCACACGATCGCTTCGTTGACAGGCGTACTAGCTGCTCTGGGTAGACATGAAGAGAGAATGATACAGGTTTCATGACGCAGAAAGACAAGAAGTCAGCTCCGGCTGGCTCCAGATTTGAAGGGTCTCTGCATATGCGAGTTTATCGTGCAGTGCATTATCGGCTTTGTCAGTGCAAAAGACCGGTGACTGCGGGTGCCTCCCGTCTCCAAAGTCCCTTCCCAAGCTCCTTCTTTCACCTTCCGCTATTTGTGCCTGCCCATCTCAACACCTTATTCTCTCTTCACTTATCACTCTTCACCCCCTCCTCTGCATTTCCATCACCAGATCAAACGTAGCAACACACGGTATTGTCGCCATAACCAGCCACTCTCGCACCAACGGACGCAAAGCCAACATGGACCACCATCGCCAGCATCGGCTTCGGCGTCCAGTTCCTTACAGTGATTCCCAACAGCATCCAGATATTTTTGACCGTGACAGTGGTGCTGAGGAGAGGCCTGAGAATACTTCCCAGAACAACATTCCCCAAGCCCAAGCTTTCGATCAAGACCAGGACTCACAAGAAGTAAACCATCGCCCTCAACCTCACCTGTTCGGCCTAATACGTATCCTAAATACCGCGACAATTTTCTTTGGGTCTAAACTCCTGGTTGGCAACCCAAGGAAGGGGGGTCCGCAGGCCGATATCTGCGCCCCGCGTGCCTGGCCGTTTCAACACTTGGGTCGCACGAATAAGTTGTGGGGATTGCCGAAAAGACTTATTCAAGTTGCTAGTCTCAAAATCAGGCCTCAATTTACCCCTCATTCATGTGCATATGTTGACCTCCGAACGAGCCTATACCACCAGTAAAGATGATAAGATGCTGGTGCCGACCCAGAAAGATCCTTACAACATCATCTTGTGGACCAGCGCGCCTGATATGGAGGCTTGTGCGATCAAGTCGGAAGACGACGCCTCTAACTTGTCTGCTCTTCGTGATGTTCTTGGCGAAGAGGGTGTGAAGATGCTCGTTGGGACGGTGACGGAGGAGAGCTGCGCGGTGCAATAAGAGAAGGCAGCCAAAACGGGATCACGAGTGAGAGATATCCCTGGCTCAGTTCTATGATTAGTGTTCGTCATGCAAGCCAACTGTATTTCTTGACGAGTCCCATGATCGTGGTAAGTTATGTTGCCGTCTATGTATTTCGAGTTGGCACTAACCTTCTTAAGTACATTGTTCGACTATTTCCAGTTGAAGAAACAGTTGTTGCCAATATCTCGGTTGAAGGTCTAAGTAGTCGCTGCATCAGCTTAGATATGGGCGCGACAAGATGGCTGACCATTAGACAGTTTCGACGAGGATCTAGAATCTCCGAACGAATATACGATATTTTGGACCACTGGCCCGCAGTCGGGAGTATATGTTGACATGGTGATATCATATTGTCACGGGTTTTGAAGGGTGACCAGGGCGATAGGACGTGAAGGACGGATGTCAAGCGATATGTATAGATAGATGTACAAAGACGAAAACTTGTTGAACTCGATGGTCGTCTTTTTGTGCTCGTGTGACAATATGATCTACGCGACATATCACGATTAGAGCGAGTACACAACTGCCCCAAATTCTTGCCTAAAGCCATTGTTCAATCGTTCTCAAGACCGAGGGCTAAGAGAATACAAAATCCGCATCAAAATGGGCAACCCTACCTTGACACTGCCCAACACTTCATAGCAGAAGAGTTTTTTCCCATTACTTTCTTGCTCATACTCACTTAGGAGGCCTGCTGTACATGATCTAGGGGTTGAGCTACGATGTCGGCATTGAAAGGTCGGCTGGTCTGTTTGCTCAAACATCCCCACCGTCATTCATGGTGTTTTTACCCATCCTCACCAACACTGCCCGACAAACAGTTCATCATTGAAGAAAATGGCAGCGATTTTATTCAAACGCACCTAACAACCTGTTATGACTTACATTTGATCTCTTGCACATACTTTCCCCTCATTATTGCTCAGCTTCACTTGCCTACTCAGAATACTCTCGACACCCTCACCACCGCTATGGCCCCCCACGTCCGCCGTCAAACCCCCTGGCTGGATATGTGAAGGCAGTGTGCGCTGAGTCTTTGGGAACGCAGGTGTAGACAAAGTAACGGGTTGAGGTATTTCACACACCTTTGTCAACAGACTCAACTAATGCCTAGTCTCAGACAGAACGAGAGCGCCCTGCTTTAACAATTGGATCCGGATACAAGACATTTGGTAGAGCCTATATATGGCAGGAGACGCTGAGGCAAAGTGCTGTATATTGAAGAGAGCATCAGGGCTAGGTCTTTAATCGTCACTGAGAGGGCATCGATATAGGTTGACTCTTCTGGCCCCTGCAAACTTCTGAAAACATCGGTGATGCTGTCAATGCTGATGTTTGCCGTGGTCATCTCCAAACTGTCGCAAACACCATCCCCTTACGATACTTGGCCATCCTAATGGCTAATTCGGGCAATCTGAACGAGCATCCTTATCCCGAACCTGTATCTACGATCTATCGACTATCGAATCGGGTTGAACTTCATGCTCATTCCAAATATTGAACGGGGCTGTCATCAGATGCCTCCATAATGGCGGTATCGCCAACAGACCGCACCGCGAACATTCGCCCCAGCAACTCATCCCTGGAGGCTCCTAAACGTGATCAACTCTCGAGCAAACTTTACAGCCAGGGGACTCTCCCAACAAACAACTCGGAAACACAAAGCGACAGTGGTAGCATGAGCAGGGAAGTCAGACCACAAGTTTACCTGCACTTTGTCCTATCACCCCAATCCTCCCATATCTTCCCCAGCATCTCATCTCCACAATTCGACTTCATGCTTCAATCCCTATCCATCCATCACCACGGTCCTCGCCTTCGCAGGACGTGCTTCGCGCGTGGCCCTCCTCTTTTTCCACTCCGTCGTTGTGGTAACAAAGACCTCGTACACAAGAGCTATGGGCATCTTCCGACTCTTGTCGCTCACAAAGATGCATCCTAGTGTCACTCACCATAAACCGTCCTCGATCAATCCTCGAGGCGAGTAACGTGGAAAAGGCTAGTTTGAGCGCCTCTATAGTAGTGAGTTGGGCCGTGAACAAAGAAGCTGCAAAAGCATTTATTATTAGAACCCACCTAAGAGAGATTTTCGGTTATGTGAGTCCATCAAAGAAAACAGTCTTGGCCGTGCACGAGCTTTGACAGACTCGTATCGGGAACACCTCGAATTGTATCATTCCAATCACAAGTCATCGTGTATGTCAACCCATCGTCGCCCTCTTCTCAAATCCTTATCACTAGACGCCATCCACCATGAAGCTCCTTCTCGTATCCCTCTTCACCCCTTGGCCTAGCCACGGCTGCTCTTCTTGAGCCCGTGGTTCTCGAACCGCTACCTGACAAGGCTTCAAGCGGATGCCACCACTAGTCAGTCTTCTTCCTCTTCTCTGCGATTGACTGACTAACATGGTGCAGTGTGGTTGGCAGGAAGGCTAACTGCTGTCTCCCGCGTCTTTGTGCTTGTAACGATGGTAAGCCACTTTCACCATCCAACACCATTTCTCTTCACTGTATCCTCTTGCCACTCTCCCCCAATATCACTTCACAGTACCACATTCTCGATCACAACAGTTGACGCTGGCATCATAGGCGCTTACTACCTCTTCAACACCGACGCATGGAAGAAGACCATGAACGGCTGCGAACCACCATGGGGTATCCTAGGAAAATCTCTGCAAGACATTCCCGGCTACTGCTGCAAAGACTGAAAAGCGCCCAAGCCCAGGTTTCCATAGTAGATTATCTTTCGTTCTGTTTCTTTTCATTCTATTACTATCTTGACCTCCTCGGTGTCTAAAGATCCTTGCCTTCTTCTTCTTCTTCTTTTTTCTTGTTAGTTCCCTTACAGCTTTCAATCCCAACAGCAATATCCCCCAACTCAGCCGTGTTCCCCAGGAACGGACCAACCGTGTAATTTGAGTCAACGGGTGCATAGATGACCCATCCACTGATCGGCTGTGCTGTGACCCTACCCTCTGTGACCTCCCTCCTGACCCCCATGTTTCCCGCGAGAAGATAGGCCTGCGTATCAACTCCCGGATGCGGGTAATTGGCCATTTTGAGCGGTGCTTTGGCGTATCCGATTGCCATGTCATCCAGAGACTCGGGGATATATTCAACCCCGTCGATAGTGACAGTCCAGTCGTTAGACACGATACCCATCTGCAGCTCTTCCGCTTCAACCTCCTCCTCTTCATCGTCATCGTCATCATAATAATCCTCAACGATCCCCCTGGCTCTCCCATCCCTATTCCAGTGCAAAAAGCCCGTAATCCACCCGGAAACATCCCACTCGCTGGGCCCCTGGCCACAAGACCACTTCTTGCTCGCCCTGACAATCTGCTCCCAAAACTTCTTAACCTCCCCACTCGCAGGCTCGTCCCACGTCTGTACAAACCTCTTGATGATCGGGCGTAAGTTCTCCGCAAACTTGGCCGGTTCCTCCCCAAACTCCTTCAGATAGTCCAGCTTGTCCCTCAATTTGACCCAGTCTTCTCGTTCGCCGAGAAGTGTAACGCTGGGGATCCCGCAGACCAACATAGCTTCATACTCGAAGAAATGCTGCATCAGGCCCATCATGAGAACCGTAGCTGTGACTTCATCCTTCTTGGTCGACGTGCTAAAGCCTGGCATGAGCCAATCCAGCAACCACTCCGTTCTCACACGCTTCTGAATCGCCCCTCCAAAAGCCCCGATGACATCCTCCCACGCAAAGCCCTCCACGACAATCGTCATCTTCTCGGCATGCTGGACAAACAAGCCCCTCAAACTCTCGGCATGCTTACTCATATAAACATTAAGCTGCGCAAGAATCTCAAACCAGACCTCGTCAGGTCTCATAACAAGATGTTGATGCTGCGCCCACGCCTCCATAGCCCCCCTGACGAACCCATCCGAAGAGGGAAATACATCCCCCTTCGAAAAAGCCTCATCGTCAAAAGACGACGCTAGGAGATGTGGTGCGTATGGGTTCTCAGAAGCGACCTCCTCAGGACAACTCCTTCGAAATAGATCCTCTGCTGACGTAGCGATGCCCTCATTCCTCAACGGGAGTGGTTCGACATCTGAAACCTGGACGGTGATTGAGGCGGTGGCTAAGCCCAGCCACAGAAGGGTCCATATAATCATGAGGTGACAAACGAGGCGGTGTCGGAGGAATATTCGGCGACTACAGAGTAACCCCAAGGAATAGACAATCATGCCACGACGCGGATTGTTCAAGGATAAAGTAAGATTTCGGGCCTACCGATCGGACGGTTGATGCGCGAGGTCCCTGCTTTGCTAGCGGAGCCATGGGCCGAATGTCGCTGTTTATCAACCGTGGACTTGAACTAAAGGCCGAACCTGTAGCTGAGTGAGGCTTGTGTCTCGTGATATACCATTCTATTTCTGGAATAATTGTCATTAACTTCCGATATGCTTGTTAGTCGAGCTGTTTATCTGGCAACGGTATAGAATCTCCGTCAACAGCTCATCAAGTGCATCAATATCGCCGTAGTCTGCCGAAAAAGACATACGCAGGCCCGCATGGAGCTGCATCAGCTTACCAACACTCACACAACTTTCAAATATCACAAACAAATCACAGTGCCAAATGTCTTGAGCAACCGATGTATTCAGTGCTATATCAATCTATAGTCATAACCTCGCAAGGCTAGCCCGGATCGAATGCAATCCCAATCCTCTCCTGCGCCATGCTGCCTATTAATAACCCAAAAAGAAATATGTCATGTCTCGTAAACGCCGTGCCACTTGAATATCCGTAACTGATCCGTCTCTTCTAGTTCAACTGATTACAGTGATTTGCTTAATCCTCAGCACTATCGGCCTGGACACGTTGGACAACGTTGACCAATTGGGGGAAGATCTTCTCGCTGTCTTGAATGCCGCAAACCTGCTTGACAACATCCTCAGGACCGTTCTCAGACATGATCTTGGCAAGCTCCTTAGACTCGTCGTCATCGGTGACCTCCTGGAAACGGAAGGCCATCTCGATGGCGTCAAGAAGGTACTTGATGGGCTGATCGTTCTCGGCAAGCTCGGCGGCGGGGCCGACGAATCGCTCCTTGCGGGAGAGCTTTCGGAGAGGAGCGCGACCAACACGCTCAACAGCATCCTCAAGATGAGGGTTACCAATTCGCTTGATGATCTTCTCAACGTAGGCAGCCTGGGCGTCCTCATCGATATCGTGCTTGGAAACGATCAAGTTCTTGGTCTCCATGAGAGCTCCGCGGACCTCGTTCATGATCTCCTTATCCTGAAGAGCATCGTAGACGGTGCGCTTTCTTCGGTTGTAACCGTGGTAAGCAGCGGTGGCGTGACCAGTGTTGACGGTGAAGAGCTTGCGCTCAATGAAGGGAGCAAGGTTGTCGACCCAGTTGATACCCTCGATCTCGGGGATGCCGACATCCTCGAAAGGAGTGCGGTCGACAACCCACTCGAAGAACTTCTCAAGTGTCACGTCGAGACCAGCATTGGGGTCCTGAGCGGGAACGATTCTGTCGATAGCAGAGTTGGCATATCGGGCTCGGAGGTGGTGGTCCTCAAGACGGGAGGGGTCAGTGTTGCGGGGGTCCTTGATGTGCTCGGCAAGGGTATCAGTGGCACCAATAGCGTTCTCGCAAGCAATGACATGCAGGGGAGCGTCTTCTGTTGATCGGCGGTCGATGCCCTTAGCGATGACGGGAGCGATGAACTTGAGGATGTTGGGGCCGACAGAGCAAGTGACAACGTCGGCTGTTCGGATCTGCTCAATCAAGTCCTCCTCGTGTGTTCGGGAGTTGATGGCCTTGTAGTTTGTGATGGTGTTCTCGGTGGTGCCTTCAGAGCCGACCTCGATGACTCGGTATGAGGGAGTTTCGTTGATGAGGTTGACAATGGTATCGTTGACATCGGCAAAGACGACATCGTAGCCAGAGTTGTGGAGGAAGCAAGCGACGAAGCCACGGCCTGGAAGAGTTAGCATTGGAGGTTAGAGACAAGTCGGAGAATAGACCTACCGATGTTGCCGGCGCCGAAGTGAACAGCTGTCTTGCCCATGATGGTTGATGTATGTGTTGTAGTAGGTGTAAGTGAGATGTCTTAGGTGAAGCCTCGAACGAAGAAGTAATAGATGAGATGAAAGTGTGTTGGATGGATGGGAGTGAGTGATGAAAACGGTGACCGTATTGAGGGGGGAGAGACGAGTTTATATGTCGAGACCAAGACAAGCCACCCTCACTCGTTCTTGGAGGGTACGGGAGTGAGGATCAGTGACCGTGACGTTGATGCTATCATGGTACGTACCCGTCGGGTAGTACCTGGCAGGTCCCACTGAGCCAAGTGTGAGTTCCAGCAGGACAAGGCAAGTGGAGACGCTGTGCCATGCCATCATCGCCTGTGTCTGCGTCTTTTCCAGTGACCTCAGTCTCTGTGACTCTGCTGTCTTGGCGGCCCAACCCATGGAACACCCCCAGCCCGTGTCTACCCCAGGCAGTCTCCATTGGACACGCTCCAGTACCTTAGCTGTCAGCCCCGCTTCAGCATCCATCAACACGCCGCTTAAACAGAACCGTAAACCTCGCAAGCGCTCTGCTACGGGTCTCAGTCAATGATGACAACGAGAACGAACAGGCCTCCAATAGGCTGAGAAGCAGTTCACGCGAGGAGAAGAGCAAAATGTGGATACTGGCACTACCGTTTAACACGCGGTAACTGGCGCAGACCAAAAGGACATGCAGTCGCAGTTGCAGGTGCTTGACGGAGGACATCCGGCACTACAGGGGTGTTTACGGACAGTTCGCGAGCCCAAAGCCCATTACAGGGGGGCTCCACTGTAACCTTTACCTCAGGCCTAAACAGAAACAGAGCATGCAGAGTCAGAGTCTGGGCCGCCTGGCCTGAAGCCCGCTGAGCAGGACCCTTTCCCACACCACCTCCCTCACCTTTTCAGGGTGGGTTGATATAAAAATATTTGCGATATTTGTTTCTCGATAAGTCGGACTATCTTGAGATTGATTTCACGAGATAACTGTACCTGGCTGCACAACGTGTAACTATCGGGCCTGTAAGCATTCTCCACTCTCCAATCATGATTCGGAATCATCCAGATACTGCTCGATCTCCAGGCACGCTATCCTTCTCCGTCAAGTGGATTAAGCTACCGTTTTCGTGCCATCCCACCTCTGACGTCGACCACATCGTGGATCTCTTTTCTTCTTCTCCTCTCTCTCACTCTTGCTACCTCAACGCAATGCAACTTAACAACTGGGACCTTTGGAGTAACCCCCAGGTTTTCCACAATTCATAGTGGTTCTCTGTTCTTTCTTGTCTGGGGCAGAAACTGGCAGTTGACATCTGACATCACTTCTGCCGTGCTCCTCTTTATTTTCTCTGCACATGAACATCGAATGTTTCAATTTCCACGATGACTCTCGATTTCATGATTTCATGATTTCATAAACCCATTTTAATGTCTCCCCCTATTTTCCCTCCATAATTAATTGCCTATCGTGTGTTTGTGACGAGGCGTCAACATGCCCCCCCTCGTCGGTATCTCGGCCACTCCCCTCCGCCAGCTCCTTGAGTCCTTTTTCACACGACACGATGACCCTTGCTGATGGTTTCTCACGATGAATATGCCCGCCGTGGCGCAGATGCGTATGCAGGGGCAATTCCACGAATAGCGGGTGGGGATGTGGAGATGATATAGACGGGCGATCACGGCGGGATGTCTTTAGGGCTCAGAAGTGACTGATGTTGAAACCCGGAACTTGAGGCTAATCCTCTTTACCGCCTGTCTCAGAAAGGTCCATTTACTGCATGTGAAGATTTTCGGCAATGCTAACGGTATCACGTCCTAAGCCTTCCGCCGTATGACATGGAATACAGAGCACTAAGCTGCAGCTGGACTGTTGTAAATCATATCCCGCATGCAACACGTGTAATTCCGCGAGCGAGTGATAGGACTTATCATAGAGTAGTGAATTACAGTGCCTCATGTGCTCAGCGTCCGTATCACAAGCTAAACACGGGCTTGGCTGCCTATATCTTATCACTTCTTATTGTGTTACTATTCCTCAAGATACGGGTGTTGTCTTACCCCCAACTGCATGCATGCTACGTCATATCCTACTCTCAGGGTCATCCCCCCTCAGCCTCCCAGAAACGGATGTGTCTTTTTCTGCCACCGTAATCACAACTGTGCTGTTTCTGTCCCTTGTTGCGTTGCCGCAGAACCACCGCGAGAGGCAGCAAATTCCCGCAGGATTCTTCATCGCCTTATCCCTGCCTTAGTTCGGGATACGTTTGAAGTATGAGGGTAATTCTCTCGGATCAAAAACTGACCATTTCCGTATATCCCATGTGCAACTGTTGCCCGGGCCTCAACCCCGAGCACACACAACCCGTTTCCGTCCAGCATAGCCTCCTCCGTAGATAACGCTCCAGCGAATCCCGTCTCGGAAACTCGG
Source organism: Fusarium nurragi (assembly GCA_012977755.1). Classification (NCBI taxonomy): domain Eukaryota; kingdom Fungi; phylum Ascomycota; class Sordariomycetes; order Hypocreales; family Nectriaceae; genus Fusarium; species Fusarium nurragi. The sequence continues at coordinate 3,585 of JAALXI010000084.1, read as the reverse complement.
TGGAGGTTGTTCATCCTTGGCGGGAAGCAAGACAAACATTAGCGCCCTTGTTCTTGATTGGTGATGGCTTCATTGTCTTGTGTAAGAGTCTTTTTTTCGGTCGGTTACCGCGGGTCCCTGTCGTTGAATCTAGCAAAGGTGTATTGCGATATTGTAGATAGTGATTGATTCAGCCTGAATGAATCTCTGTGCAACACAAAAAACAGCCCAACAAATCCCAAAACACAAGCCAGTACTTCTCCGACCGAGGCATCGAGACCGTCTATTACTGTGATTTGTCTCAACTCTGACGCAGGGTCCTCGTCTCTGCTTCTCAGGGTCCAAACCACCAACCGACCGATTCGTGCCATGCTTCCCTGACCGATGTAGCATAACATCCTAAATCCCGAAGCAAACCAAGAAGCAAAGCCGTCATCGATCCCTCTGAACTGCACACGACAAGAACATCGTGAAAAGCCTCACTCAGCACATCTACGTCAGAGAGCATCTTTTACCCACTCACACCCACCCTAAATTTTTCTTCCGTGTCTTGTCGCATCGCAGCGCAGCGCAGTGCAAACTGGTGTGAGTGGGGTTGGTTCTCTGACGAAACCAGAACTGCGGCTTATTCAACACGCTGCATTCGTGTCGCAATGACGGACTCTTGGACTTGACGATGATCGCCAGATTTTATTAAACTAAAGTGAGAAAGTAAACAATTGGCGTTCCCGGTAAGCCGAGTTAATTCCCTTGTTCAACACTCTCCATCAACCTCGTCAACCGAAGCTCACACCACAGGCAAGCCCTCTTCTAACCTCCGTTTCCCCGCCAAACACCAAACCCTTCACCTACAGCCCTCACCCATCAAGTCTGGGGTTTCCCCGCGAAGCCACCGTTATGCAAACTGCATCATTAGTGTGGCAGGTCCCAAGATACCACTATACCTCATAAACATGCCACAATTCCCTCTCCACAACCCATGCTCCCTTCCTATCCGCAAGACCACACAGCACTGCAGATATCTCACCTTCCCCTCTACCCCATATTCCCCCGCAAACTCCACAGGCGAACCTCACCTCACTTGCTTGCTTTCGCTCGTCTCGCCACCTATGTCTCACTCCTAAAATGGAAATGCGCCGTTTTTGCCGGAGACATGGTGAAGCCACGCATGGCCAAGTCAACCCCGAGGTAGAACCTACGCCTCGGCGCCGTTGTTCCACGTGTGACCATGGGTTATGATTACCAAGGTGTTGAGATTGCCAGAGACGCTGTTGACGTGAGAAATCGCGCAAGATATATGCATGCGTTCTATTGTGTCCGAATGTTACACCGGCAGCTGGAATCCGAAGATAACAAGGTAATCTGTGTTATTTGCTACAATCACAGTAACATTCGATCACGACAGCTCATCACATAATACTGACAAGTACATCTTTGTCTTTACATATACTGCTTCCAGGGATATGGGACCTAGATTTCATTTCGACAACCGAACGGTCCAGATCATCAAGCTTAGACGATCGTATCAGACTTGTACAAACTTGTTCAAACTCGTCATGCCATCCTTTTAATCATTATCAACATCGCACTACTCGCTAGCTATATTACCACCCCTTATACCCCTTTTAGTTACCATACTTCTTAAAGGCGCCAATGAGGCCACCGGTAGAAGCATCGTGACCCTCGCCGTTGCCCTCCTCATCAAGCTCCTTGAGGATCTTCTTGGCAAGGCTCTTGCCCAGCTCGACACCCCACTGATCGAAGCTGTTGATGTCCCAGATAGCACCCTCAGTGAAGGTGAGGTGCTCGTAGTAGACGATCAAAGCACCCAGCTCGGCAGGGCCAATGGCACCACCGACGAGGATAGAGGTTGTAGGTCGGTTACCCAAGAATCGCTTGTGTGGGACAAGCTCCTCGGGAGCACCCTCGGCGCGGACCTGCTCATCAGTCTTGCCAACCATGAGAGCCTCAGCTTGGGCAAAGTAGTTGGAGGCAAGCATCTTCTGGTGGAGGTTGTCGCTGACAGGGTTGTGAGACTTGGCAGCGAGGATGAAGTCGGTGGGGATCAGCTTGGTGCCCTGGTGGACAAGCTGGAAGAAGGAGTGCTGAGCGTTGGTGCAAGGCTCTCCGAAGAGAATGGGGCCTGATAAGTTAGTTTGTGGTTCCTCTTGCATCGTACAATGCACTTACCAGTTGTGTACTTGGCAGAAGAGCCATCAGAAGTGATGCTCTTTCCGTTAGACTCCATGGAGAGCTGCTGGAGGTAGGCAGGGAATCGGTGGAGGTACTGATCGAAGCTGATAATTGTCAGTAACTGCATATTTCTTGGGCTTAATAGCTTACGGAGCAACCAGGTGAGTCTGGGCCTGGAAGAAGTCAGAGTACCAAACACTCAGAAGACCACCGAGAACAGGAATGTTGTCCTTGAGAGGAGTGTCTCGGAAGTGCTTGTCCATGGCATGGGCACCGCTGAGGAACTTGTGGAAGTTGTCGAAGCCAACGTAGAGAGCAATGCTCAGACCGATGGCACTCCAGACAGAGTATCGGCCACCGACCCAGCTCTCAAAGCCAAACATGTTCTTGCTGTCAATGCCGAACTTGGTAACTTCCTCCTCGTTGGTGGAGAGGGCGACAAAATGCTTGGCGATGTCGCCCTTGTTGTCGGTCTTTTCGAGGAACCACTTCTTGGCCGTGTTAGCGTTGGTGGTGGTCTCAGCAGTGGTGAAGGTCTTGGAGGCAATGAGGAAGAGGGTGGTCTCGGGGTCAGAGTCCTTGAGGGCCTCGGCGATGTGGGTTCCGTCAATGTTGGAGACGAAGTGGAGGGTCATATCATCGGCGCCGTAGTGCTTGAGGGCCTCGGTGACCATGACAGGGCCGCTGCAAGATGTCAGTTGGTTCAGTGAAGGAAAGAGAACAACTTACAGATCAGAACCACCGATACCAATGTTGATGATGGTGGTGAGCTTCTTGCCAGTGAATCCCTTCCACTCTCCACTGCGGACCTGCTCGGAAAACTCCTTCATGTGCTGGAGAACGTCGTTGACGCCTCCCTGTGTGTTCATAACATCAACGCCATCAACCTTCATGTCCCAGCCGCCAACGTTTCGCAGGGCGGTGTGGTAGACGGCACGGTCCTCGGTGAAGTTGATCTTCTCGCCAGCAAACATGGCATCGCGCTTCTTCTCAACGCCAGCCTGCTCAGCGAGCTTGACGAGGAGGTCGAGAGTCTCATCTGTGAGAAAGTTCTTTGAGAAGTCGAAGAGGATGTCGGAGCTAACGTCGGACTTGAAGGTGCGGGTGAATCGGTCGAATCGCTGGGAATCAGAAGCGAAAGCCTCCTTGAGAACGAAGGACTTGCCAACGCTGTCGCGGTGGGACTGGAGGTCGGACCAGGCGGGGAGGGTGTTGGCGGGGGCCATTTTGTATATTGTTAGAATGGAGTTGAAGCTGGAGGAGATGGAGGAGGAGGAGAATATCAGGTCAGAAGAGAGTATGTGGGAGGGGGGATGAGGCTATGTATGATATGGACGTGGTTGTAGGTATGGATTGTCTTGTCTGCTTCCAAGTCCCCTCATAGCAATCCAATGGAGGGGGAGGGGGAAAGAG